>JAAXCT010001127.1:0-232212 GCA_012490785.1 Eragrostis nindensis
CGCTCTCAGTGTGTGTACGACTGGTGATGGATGGTTTCCTGAAGAGGAGGAACCGCCGCACCGGGATGCAGCGATTGTTTTCTGCACTGGGAACTGAATGCAATGGCCATTTGTGTGCAGTGCAAGCTGCATGCCCTCCCATGTCTGCTACTCTACTCTCTCTACTGGACTCGTACTTTTGGGCGGGTTTAAATAATGTGTGCCATTTGTCTTGAGCGATTCAAGGAACGACGACTCCCTTTGGAATGCCAGGGAACGGGAGACACCCGGGCCACTCTTCTTCTGACACACACCCGGGTTAATGTAGCGCTAAACTGTTGAGCGCTGATGATCCAGAATCACCACTTGTTTACAATTTAATTAATTCCTAGCATAATCGAAGGCTTTGTTTAGTTGGATCTCTGTAAGCTAGTTGGACACAATTATTATGCTTTTCAGCCCAGCACAGCACAGCACTCAACGTGCGAATGACGAAGACCAAGACCTTTTCTTGTTCTTCTTCTTTTCTCTCAACTTGTAGAGATGGACTACGGAGTACGCACTAGAGATGGTTAAGCACTTACAAAGACAGCTGAGACGGCAAAGCCCCGTCGTGGTCATGCATGTCCGGCTGCCTGCGGGTTTCGACAAGACGAGTCTCAGTAAATGTTTTCCACCTCGATCGTGTTCCTGCTTCCGCGAGGGAGAGAGATTAGCAGTGATCCACCGGTGGCTTATTTATAAGCGTGACACGCGGATCTCACCAAAGCTGTACGCATGTCGAAGTGGGCGATGAACAGGATACATACGCGCGTGTTGCCGCACTGCCAAAAGAAAAGCGGCCGCGGTCGGAGAGAAACGCCGCCGGGCATGAGAGGATATCGAGTCGCGCGGCCAAGTGCGCGCCGCGCAATGATCCCAAAACAAGCAAACGGTTGCCTTCCTTGTCCGCTCCCTGCCTCCTCCCTTCCCGTCGTACGACCGAGGACAGCAGCAGGTGAAGTGCATGCCCGGTCTGTGTCCACTGCGGCCGCTTTCTTTCTTTCTTTTTCGTTCCCCTTTTCAGGCGATGCCCTTTGGCCGGCCGTACGTAGTTAGCACGACAAAGGCAACGGCGGCGCATCTCTTTTCTTTTCTTTTCTTCCCCGGGATCAGATCAGACAAGCGGCATGCTTGCATGCAACTACACGGGGCAGCATCCGTCGCATGCCCTGTTCGGATTATTATCTTAATTAATCACGGTATGGCCGTACTACAGATCATCCTCTCCCCTGGCATGGCCGGCCGCCGTCCTAGAGCACACGGATACTCTACGTGCGGTGGCCGGCCCTGTCGTTGTACGTCCCACATGCATGCATGGCCTCTGCTCTGGCTGCGAATTAATGATGGCGATGATACGGAGTTACGGACGGAACGGAACGGGAACATCGTCGCAGAGACAGTACACAAGGACCGGTGCGTGTTGTGCTGGCTGTTAGTCCACTCGTTTGGACGACGGGTCATTAATTGAGGGCCGGGGAGGCATTAGATTTAGATTCTGCGCGCGGTTAGGTGGTTGGTTTAAGCTCAGGTTTACGCAGGCTGGCTGCCCATCAGGCCATGTGAGCACGCATGTGGCCAAGAACATGCACGGACGGCGGCAAACGACGATGTACGTACCGGAGCTGGAGGACGGTTCGCGCATGGCAGATATTCCCCTGCCCGCGCGCGCATATGTTAATCGCCCGGTCAGACGCCAAGGGGAAGAAAGATAATCCGGGTCAAATGCCCCCCGTCGCAAGATCCAGTGCGGACGGAGATTCGGTTCGTTCGACAGGGAGGAAAACGAAGCTTCGAATCACCGACGCCACGGCTTGTATATTGCAACATGCACGAAGGCGGATGAAGGTTTTTCTTTTCTTTTTGAACCGCTTGTTTAGTTTTCTCGTTTACGCGGGCGCAACCGGCGGCTGCTGCGGCATGCATGCAGCTGCTCGATCGGTGGCTGCTGGAATCCCTGGCTAGCTGGTTGCCGCGGGCGGGCGGGCGGGCGAGAGATGGGGATCGCGCACGTTGCACGGACAGCTCCGCCGCGCACCGCCCCACGCGCGTGATTAATGGAGGGCGGCGGCGTGGCACCTGCAAAGCGTCGTGCTGGCTGGATGTTCCATCTGTTCATCAACATGGCAATCCGGTCGTGAGGGATGTACTGCCACTTCGTGCGCGCGGGAGGGATAAGTTAAGAATGGGTTCGGCCATGGTGCATGGCGTCATAGATGGTGGCCACTTAACAGGCTATATATATTCAGGCGCCGGTTCATGAATGTGGAAGGGCCCAGTTCAAGTGCATACCTGTCGAGCCCTGCAGCCACGGGTTAGCTGGAGGTGAGGTTAGTGCCCATTCCTTCTCCATCAGATATTTTCTGACCATTGATCTGTTCTGTTCTTCTTTCCACAACTCTATTCGCATTTTTTTTATTGTCTCATGTTCTATTTAATTATCTGTTTTGTATATAGATGAAACTTTTAAGTCATGCGCGTATGTTTGTAGATGACTGTGTACGTACCGGAAACTGCACAACACTCAAAATTTACATTCTTACTTCTATTTTGTTTGGGAAGGGCATGGCAGCCTGTGGCGAGGTGATAAAACTTGCTGCACGAGAACTACGAGGTTGAATTGGGAGAATCGATAGGCCTGCCAATTTTGAGAAGATGACAACGTTTAAAGGCGACCATGCGACCGCCCTAGAGTTAGCAGGTGGTACTCCATTCGCTGCCACATGCGATGCTAATTTGCCTCGAGAAAACATATCAAAACAATGTGGCTAAGCAAAACTGGCCGGGAACGAAGTATATGCATCTTTGAAGTGCTCAACGACTCTGACGGGTTCAGTCATGAGCAGCATTGTTTAGGCGTAAAGAGGGTGGAGCTTATGTTGGTCCTTACTACTTAACTAGGTCCCATCTATTTTGAGGTAGTAGGGTATGGCGCGCAAGCAGAAATAAGAAAGTACTACATCTGTAACGCATATATAGATCACAGGGTCAAGTTGGCAACTCACTTTTAATTTGCTATCTTTAACGTTTCAGTCCAACCATATCGAGTTTATTGTAGGAGCTCTTCTCAATGCAAAGATCAGAAACTCGTCTCTTCCAGTCAAGTTATTCCGTCGCGTTTGATTATCTTAATTACCTATACTTGTATCTCGATCGACGTATACCATGTACTGGAGTCTGAACTCGAACAGGCGGCGAGATTCCATGATCCAAATACAGTAGTATCCACATGCACGCGATTGATCGAGTCCGACAACGGCGACTGATGAGGAGCAATCCATGGCCCGGCAGACCAGTGCTCAACGTACGACGCAGCTGTGGCCGCCTCTGCACGCTTAATAATTTGGAGCGAGCGGCTGTCTCTCTGCTCATGCACTGCTGCAGGCACACCTACGCCGTCCGTCTCCTCCGGCTCGTCAACTGTCTCACTGTACGCCTACACCGAGAACGTTATTCCACTGGAAGTACTAGTACTAGTACACTCTACTGGCAGCGACAAGTACGAACGGCTCGGGGCCCAGTTTTTTTTTTTTTTCTTTCCATTCCACGGTAAAAACAGGTCGACCGGCACTGCGCCTGCATGCATGCCGCTGTTGGCAAGCTCGGCGCCATCATTTCCGGTGTCGGCACAGCAAACCAATCATTTTACCATTGAACCGTCAGTGATCTATGATGATACGGCCGGATTGTACCAGTTGTTCATGATTACAGGGCGATAAGTTTCTGTAGCTCTTGAGAGGACATACTCGGGAACGTGCAGCCGTCGATCCCTGACTTTGAGATCCGCGCGACACGGGTCCACACATGGGAATACCCCTGAGAAATTGATGATATACCTGGCCACTGTAGAGCATACGGTGTCCATATCAGGTAAGGTATACACTCAACCTTTTGTTTCACAGGGCCCACCATGCCGAAAATGTTTCCCCCGGCGACATGTTTGTTGGTTCAATTATTGGTCTCCGTCTCCATCCCCTAGCTTGCTGTCTTCGCCTCCCTCTCTCCCGCCGGCCATGGCAGCTCGGTCTGCCGGTGAGACAACGCCGGCGAACATGTTTCCGCCTATTCCCTTTGGCGCGCAACCTCCGCCCTTCCTTTTTCCCGCCGCCGCCGCCGCGGCCGCCGCAGATCCATGCAATCTCGGTAACCCGCACCCGCCGCCGCCGCCGGCTGTAGTCCATGGTGTTGTCCCTGGTAGTCCTTCAGTTCCGCCGCCGCCTCTCATTTTCCCTGGTTTCGCTGTGCGGCCGCCGCCGCAGATCTTGTTCCATGGTGGAACTTGGCCGCCGCCGCCTCAGTTCTTTGTCGGTGCAGGTTCTCTGGCGCCGCATGATGTACCCTGTCGTGTTGGGCCGCCCTCCTCGTACCTTGCGGATAGCAGGCTCAAGTCTCCGGAGCAACCATTCCGTTCCACTCCGCCGCCTTGTTTTGGGGATTATGGTTTCCACGCAGGGGGTCATCCATTTCCACCACCGCAATTTCTCTCCTGCCCGGCCGTTCTGGGTTGTCACCAATGACATCTCACGGCGCCGGCCATCGTTCTTGGGCTTGATGGCTAGCATGGTGTCGAAGGATGCTTCATTGAACCCAAGGTACTGCACATTTATGTGTTTCATTTGACCCCAATCTGCTTGTTTTTTGTTTTCATCATCAATCTTTGCATCTTCATGGATTCCTTTTTTTGTCTTGGAACACATATAAGATGCGCAGTTTTATTGTTAGGGTTAGTTATGTTACCTGTTGTGCATCCGTTGCCATTGACTGAAGCTATGTTATTTTAGAGATTGCAAATTTAGCTTCATTGTATGGATTTCCTTGATACATCCTGTTAATGATATTGGTAGTATTACATGGACTTAGTCAGTCACAGTACCAGGAGTAATCATGTATATGTGTTATTGTTATGATTTTAGGTCATTGCTGAAAGGTATTTCTGTTTTGTCCTCACCACTAGCTATTTTCTGGGACATGAAGAAGAGGAAGAGGATCATCATTGACCCAACTCTTTGTGGTGAGTCAGTGGATGAAACTATGTTCAAGCATATCAAAACTGTCGATGAGCTGCACAAAGGTTTTTCTCACACCCTATCTGAGTTGTTTGATGGGTGGGCAATTGACTGAAAAAATTGGGATACTGAGGTTCCAAGTTGTGCTGCTTTCGATGTTAAGTGGTCAGTATCTCTACCACGTATGTTTGTTATGTTGCGGAAACTAATATTGTTTTTTTCTAAGCAAGTGCCAATTGTTTTCCAGTGTTGGTTCTGGTTTGTGTACACTTTTCCTTGCCAGGAATTATGATGGGGAGAAGTACGTTACTGACCCAACAGAGGTAAAAAATACAACACTTATTTTCAAAATACAAGTTTTGTTTCTCATGTCATTCTAATTGTATGCTCGACCTCATAACCTGCAGGACAATTTGAATGCCTTTCGGAAATCTTTTCTCTACGAGATGATGGACCTGAGGGAGAACCAGGCACGGGTCCCAGGTATATATGTCCAGACAATTCAAGATTGACCAGCATGTTAAATTGTTCTAGGATTTAAGAAACTTAATTGTTTTGTTGGGTCTAGATCCCATTAACTTTATTCGAGACTCTGTCGACACAATGGATAATTGATTTAGCAATATTGCGTCAATGTACGTTAACATTATACTGCAACCGCCTTATTCCTCTGGACTAACCAGTGTTGCCTTCTTGGTTACATTTATGTGACTTTTCAATTGTTTCATGTTCTGTAACAAATTGTTACCATTAATTTTGTAGGAATAATTGGGACTTTCAATTATTAGTTCACCAAACGGATATATTAGTTGCACCCAACGTTAAGATCCTGGGCATTATCTTTGGGTTTCCCAAGTATATTAGTTGACCAAAAGCAGGATATATTAGTTCAGCCAAAGAAAGATACGTACGATAAGTAACATACGTTACACCATTGGTAGTGAGTTAGTAGTATCAAAAACAGAAGGGCATGGAAACTAAAAGTACCTGTCTAACACATGTTTGCATTACAACAATTCCATGCAGTTCAGAGACTTCGGAGTGCCATTATTGATGGCAGCTGGCCAAAATTTCCTGCCATTGACAGAAGCTGGTACAAGTACTTGCATCTCGTGTATGGAATGAGTTCCTGACCACGAAATAAACAAAAGTTAGATCCATTTGCAATGCAACATTTGGACATGTTAACAAATGCTGACTATGTGAATTGAACTTACACGTGGGATAAGATGGGTCAGGCATCTGCCATCGAACACACGGGAGTAAAAGATGCTGTAGAGTCCTGAGTACCAACTGCACAACATTTTTGGGTTGAGTATTTTGATGCCAATATCTATATCGCAGTAAGGTAACGAAGAATTTGACAACAACTCGATACTTTTACCTTTCGAATTCCCACCCGGAACAGACAAGTAATTGGTTGGCCATTCATATGCATCTGTACCCAGGCAAGTTGCTAGGCCCCTATTTAACTGGTCAACCGTGAATTGATGTTTAAACTTCACATAATCCTTGTCATGTACCATCCTTTTTGGGTCAATCACGGTCAGGACATTTTCCTGGAAATCCCAGATGTAACAACTCCAACTAGCTTCAACTAGAACCGGTGCACAAATCTGCCAAGTGGATTGATTAACTAATATTGAGGACATGAAAATGGTCTAACATTCATGTTAAAATGACCAACTAAAAAGTAGAATGCGTCATGGGTCCATACCATACGACAGTCTCCAACAGTGTATGTGATGTCAGGGCTCCTGAACATCATATCGGTGTCTACCACCCAACGAAAATCTGGTCCATGTAGGATAACCTCCTGCAGGATTTTTAATTAGTTTTTGTCTTGTTGGTAGGGCGAAAACAATTTCATATTGTGAGAAAACTCACACTCCACGACGAAGGTAGGAAGTGTCTCCATCTCTTTTCAGATTGCCCTTCCTACATAAGGTCATCAAGATGCATGAAGAGCCTTGATACCGCATCCACCACTGAAACGGTCCACTCCGCTATGCACGTGAACTCATCGTGGAGCCTTCTACCACTTAGTGCGATGTTAGTTGGGGTCTTGTGAACGAACCAATACCTTTACAAAGGACACACCTAATGTTAAATATTTATATAGTTTGAAAATGACTTCAACTGATGTATGTTATGTACCTTTCAAGTTCTTCTTCGCGCGTCAGATCCAACTCTTGCTGCAACGACAGTACAGCCCTTTTAGGTATTACTTGGTCCTCTAGCAGAATCATGAACGGTGATTTAGGAAACTGCTTGCAAAGGCTCTCTGCCGGGCAGGAAACAACATGTTCTTCTTCATTCTCCAGTTGTCCTGTAGTACAATTAAAGACCACATCAGTTCATAATTGAAAAAACCAATCAAAACGCTAAGATATAAAGTATCGTACTTGGTCGCAGAAAGTTACTTCCATCGGAAGAATGACACCCCTTCACCGACTCTCTAAAAGCACTCTGGTCAAAAGCTGGACCAGCAGAATAGACACCTGTATAATGAACAACATTAGATGCCTTCTAAGTGCCAACGTTTGCCTTAATGAGACGTACATAGACCACAAACATACCGTAACTGCGAATTCCTGGACTCACGGATAACTCCGTTGGCTTCAACAAGTTGACCTCTGGAGAACACAGATCTATTGCTTCAAACTTCTTGCAAACTACATCAATAAAAACAAACAATTGTGAAAAGTTTAACCCTTATGAACATTACGTATATCAGATTACATAACCACAAAAGCATAAGCTTACTGCCAACTGAAGGAGACTGCAGTGGTTCGCTTTTGCTTGATGGGCTATCTGGGTTCATACAAACTTGGCCTGCATCAGATATTACAGTTCGACTTAAGTTAAAAAAATTCAGATCTATGCCATAGACTAATTGAGCAGCATAGTACCTTGAACACAGGAGACAATTAGCACACTACAGGATTGTGCTACATCCTTGTTCTCTGATGTACAGGCAGCAGAAATATACTCCGGTATTGAATACTCAAGATTAATGAACAAAGCTTCGATCTGGTCAACATATGCCCTACGGTATTCATCTAGTTGTTCTTTGAACTCCGTGAATCTAGACATCACATACTTCCCAGGATCCTATGTTGGCAAAGTAACGACATAAACCCAGATGTGCAGCAGTGTACAAGCAACAAATTAATTAATTTGCCATTACCTCTTTTGTAGCTTCTGCACTATGTCGTGATGAAGAAAAATTACTTGTCCCCCAGCAATAAACAACTTGGTCACTAGACTTCACCTATGTTGTAGTAACAAGAGAAAAATTATATGACCGTAACCATAACTCAACCATACATGTTCAGAACAGACAATAAAGTTTCCAAAAAATATGCTCTTCCATCCTATGCGGTCTTCATGTATTCGCTCAGAATATGTTTAATTTTCTCATATGGAAAATCAGACACGCGTGGCAGATTGCGGTGATTTGCATCATTCGATCCGGTGTCCAGATTGTCCAGATAAAAAACCTGTGGACGACGACAACAAGACACCGTTACACAACTATTTTTTTGTAATGCCAACATGTACAGACCTCAAACAATAAAATATTTTTTGTTTTTACCTCGAGGAATAGCAAGCAACAATCAAGTGAAACATTCTTCTTGCCGCTTCTCAGAACATGTTTGACCTTGATGCTTGCCTCTTTAACAGCTTTAAGTACGTAGGCAGACCAGTTTACTTTGTTGATTGCCTCTGGGTCAACTAAATAGGGCAGCAAGGCATGATTAACTCTCGCTGGATAACTCTTCGGTGCAAGGAAATATGCATCTACAAACAGCACTAGGGCAACCTTGAATGCTAACTTCTCCCTGATAGACATTTTCCCACAATAATCCTTCAGCAACAAAGATTCGATGTACTCCATCCTGATGTCTGCATGTTTGCCCAACCCTAAAGTAATCTTCACTACCTCCGCAGCACGACTAATTGACATCTGCTGTCGTTTGACACTATCCAATTGGTGTGGTAAACCAAGCACTAGATTGACATCATCAGCCGTAACATGAATCTTCACCCCATCCCTGAACACAATACTACTGCTAGCATTATCCATATTGCGCAGTAGCCAAAACGCTAGGCGGCGGGAAATTCTAGGTTGGTTATGCATCAACAACAAGCCACCAAAACCAATCGATTCCAACAACTGTTTCTTCTAACCCACAAACGAACCAAGAACATTACGGATCTTGTTGACTGAGAAGGAAGAAATCAACTTCAAACCTCCACCATCTCCATCAACATCCTTCATCTTGCTTTTCCCCACATCACCCGGGGAACGGACCTTCTCCCTCGGTAAATCAGATCTGGACGGCAAAACAAAATCGCCGCTACTGTCATCACTGCCCGCCATCTGCAGGATGGCATTGCAATCAGGTAAAAAAACCAAAATCAAGTGTTGAACAACACAGCTCCAATAGCTAAACAATCCAAACCAGAAGAAAAGAAAAAGAACTGAGTTTACCGTAGCGCCGCCTTCAGTTCCTTCGCCGTCCGGCGAGAAGATGCGCTGGAAGGAACGAGGCAAAATGATTCGGCAGCAAAGCACGCCGTGCGGGCGTGGAGGCTGCGGTGGAAAAAAGGACAACTTGATTCGATGCCGGCGACCTGGGGTCGCCCGCCGCCGCGATTCGGCAAGGAACAGAAGGAGAGCAAATGATTGCGCGCACGAGGAGCGAGATGATACTGGTCGGTCGCGTGACTCCTGACGCACGTGTGGTCCCCATATCGAAGAAATACGATCTCGTTCGTAAACATCTTGGCAGCAAATACAGCTGAGAATACCGTCCCGCATGCAGTACAACAACTGGGCCCCGCCAGAAACGATTGGTTGCATGTGTAGGAGTGTAAGCTTCATGACCATTGAAGTTCGGAAACCCCAAAGGTATGAATGTTGTGGTGATTGGGTGACCATATTGATGTGACTAACATTTCCATGTAGAATATTCAAATGGTCATGTCAATGAAGCGTCGTCTCACATACTTTATCTTTATCGACGACTTGGTGATTGGTTGCCTCGATAATTCGGATCGAGAACTTGATGGAGTCAAGGTTGAAGATGAATCAAGGCTAAGGACATGATAGATCCAAGCAAGTGTTGGCTTGGTGTAGATGTTAGCTTGAGTCCATAGGAAAAACCGGACTATCAAGAGGGATCGAATTGGTTCTCTTAGAGCACGCTAGGTTAGAGATCATATGAATGCATTGTGAGTCTCTTGAGGGCTAGGGTGGCTGAAGAGAAGAAGAGGAACCAAGAATGGAGAAGTTGGAAGCAAGGGTCAAGAAGTGGATCAAGTTTTCAGCTTTTGCAGGAGAGACAGGATGGTACGGTCCTAGGGACCGTATGGTACGGTCTTCATTGAAGATCCAGACAGAGAAGTGAAGTCTCGGGATGCTGAGAAAATGAAGACCGTAGCATTGACCGGACGGTACGGTCATGAGACCGTATGGTACGGTCATCAGAGGAGTTTCAGACAGAGAAGCTGAAGTTTCTGGAAGTGGAAGAAATGAAGACCGGACTATCGACCGGACGGTACGGTCCTAGGGACCGGACGGTACGGTCTTCATTGACAGAGAAGAAGGAAATGGAAGAATGCCTGGAAATAGAGACCGGACGGTACGGTCAGAAAGGGACCGGACGGTACGGTCCATGGTACGGTCTCTAGTTTTCCTGGGCACTTTTGAGCAACGGCTAGTTTTGGGTTGGTAGCCTATAAATAGTTGGTTGCTCGCCCTTTGAGGGGTCTCTTGGCCATTGTTGGAGTGCAGGAAACTCAGAGGAAGCCAAGAGCAAGGGAGAGAAGCACTTGTGAAGGATTTGGAGTGATCCTAGTGCTTGAGAGAGTAGCAATTGCATCCACTTGATCTCTAGGCTAGTGTGAGCTTGAGAGAGTCACTTAGGTTTGTTACTCTTGGTCTATGGCAAGGCCTAGACCGGTTAGGCGTCGGTGTTGAGCTGTCCATGGAGATTGTGGAAGCCGGCACAAGTTTGTACACGATCTTAGAGCTTCCCGTGCGAAAGAAGCATCACTAGTGGAGTGCCCTTTGGCACGCATCAAGTGCGGAGCTTTACATCCGAAAGAGTACCCGGGAGAGAGCCCGGCGGGACGTGCCCGCGACTTCACTCGGAGGGTGAAGTGTGCTCTAGGAGGGATCGCCTTCGAGCGGAGGGACGGGGTCGAGACTCCGACGGGAGTGACCCAACGTGGAGTAGGGGAAGGCGCCATCCTTCCGAGACCACAGGAAAAATCATGAGCATTCCTATCTCTACATCCTTTACTTACTAGCATTTACGCTTTCGCATTTACTTTCATGCTAATAGAATTGCTTGATAGGTTGTCTCTTTGTTCTTAGTAGAATTGCTTGTTAGGGTGTTGCTCTATGCTAGACTAGATTGTGTGCGCGTATCACTAGCTTCTTGTCATCACCATATCTAGTCTTGTTTGCATCACGCTTTAAGTACGTTTAGGAGAAATTATCGAGACACCGATTCACCCCCCCCCCCCCCCCCCCCCCCCCCCCCCCCCCGTTCCCCTCTCTCGTGCCCTTGATCCTTTCAAGGAGCACATGCTCTCAATAGTTACATTTCCGCTTCCGATTACAGGGTCAACATCGAGTACTGCTGCATTCGAGTAGCAGCAATTTTGTCCTATAGTAATTTGCAACCATGATTTTTCTGATTTAATTGATCTACATGGTACAATTATCATGATGTTGATGTGTGGGCTTTTTAAGCTTTCTTTCTCATCCTTCCAGTGTCAACAGTCAACGAGCTCATGGAGAGGCATTGATTCTCGTTCTAGATTAGATAAGATTTGATTTGGTTCATATCTACGAAGAACTTTGTAGTAGTATGTTATAGTATCACTTAGAGACGGATTTTCTGGGACTGGAATAGGTTGAAAAACAGAGAGCATGCATGGGCTGCAAAATATCCGGTTTGTAGAAACTGTATAGAGGGAGAGAGAGATTACTCCAACCAAATATGCATCTTGAACCCATTTACTAGTAGCAATCTTTCTGTTTCCAGAATATTCTTCGAACTCTACTCTGTATGTAGAAAGCGCAGGTCCTATCCTCATCCATCTGTCTGCGTTAACCGTCCACAAGCTATCCCTCCACCAAAAGGAGTTTTGAGCTGTGTTTGGCTACCAATTGTTATGATACTCTTGTTTTATTCTGTCTTCTTTTCATTTTTTTGAAGCACGTTATGTTGTTGTTGTTTTGTTTACATGGTCCGTTGAAAAGTTAGTCCGGTCTGAAATCATGTAAACGCATTGACCGGAACTTGTAGTTAATTGTCGGCCATGCCAGTTAGGTACTAATACTATAAACTTAGCAACAGACGTATTGTTAATGCAGCCGATAGATCAAAGAAGTTACTTACGTATCGATCAGTGTGACGAATATGCAAGAAAGATACAGGAGTCTGTCAGTTTGGCAAGCGAAGACACTACTATGATGTTTTACTCGTCTCATGCCATCCTTTCGATCGGCGATAGGGCCTCCGGCTAGGTGCAAACAGAAGTAGTTAAACTGGTGATGGAACAACAGCCGGTCGTTTCAGACGTGTGTGTCTGCGTGTGCAAGACAAGAAGAGTTAGGTATGTGTTACTTAAGTCTCGTGTGGTTTTCAGTAGTGTTATGCATCGATCATTGGTATTCGGTGGCAGCAAGGATATCCTTCTTTTAGGTTGTCTACATCCTTAGAAATTTCACCCCGACGTACACCTTCCGTGGATGTTTGCGTTGTTTTTTTGTTATAGTATTTACTTATGTATGCCCTGCCTAACGAGGGTTAGTCAATGTACTCTGAGAGGACAGGATAATTACCTAACGAGGGTACATATACAAATCTTGATGGTCCGCTGGACAAGATGAATGGCGCATTTTGTGACCTGTGACATTGGGGGATAATTGCCCTGGCACCACTGATAAGAGTGACCATCTCTTTAACATCATTAGTAAAGCGACTTTATCCTAAATACCATCTATGAGTGAGTCTCTCCATCCAAAACACCAACAGGCTTCAAATCTCACATTTTTCTTCCGTTTTTGCCCCTGGCCGCAGCAGCTTCTTGACTCTTATCCATGGCGGCGGCGGGCACCTTCTTCCACAGCGGCGGCAAGACGGGCCTGCCTTGCGCGCGCGGCAGGAGGCGGCCTGACGCGCGACGGCGACGGCGCAGCTCTTGCGCAACCGCCTCGGTGCACACGACGGCGCCCTTGAAATCAAATCGGGATTGAGGGAGCAGAGCGGCGGCACAGCAGGGGAGGGGCGCGCTGCGGCGGGCACGGCGGCGCATTGAGGGCATGCTGTGGCGGGCGGCGGCGCATCATGGGCGGCAGAGGCGTGAGAGCTTGGTGGGCGCGAGCTGGAGGCGCGCTCAGGCTGGCGCGGCGCGGTAGAGGAGAGGCGCTTCGGTGGACATGGCAGCGCGGCGGCGAAGGCGGGAGAGCACGGCGGGAAGAGCTCCGGCGGGCGCGGCGGCCGGGATGGAGAAAGGCGCCAGGGGCAAAACAGGCAGAGAAAAGATGAATTCGGTGGATTTTTGTATTGTGGAGAGAAGCAATCAGTTATAGATGGTGTTGAGGAGAAGGTTTCCTTACTAATGGTGTTGAGGAGATGGTCTTTATCAGTGGTGGCAGGGCAATTATCCCTGACATTGGAGTGTCTATCAGTTTTCGAGAAAAGGACACTACTGGAGTAGGTCAAGCGACAGGTGAGAACCACATTTCGCAGAGAATAGTTAAGTTCTGCTGCTGGCCACTGGCCACTAATTAAGTGGCGTCTATTACTCGTCGCCATTTATGCAAACACTAAACATCGATGGAGACGTTCCGTGCTACAGTGCTACTCTTACAAATGCACCGTTGACGTTTGAAGACAGCCATATGCTCTCTTCATGTGTGCGTGCATGGGAACAAGCTAGCTAGGCTCTAGCGATTGCAGTGCATCTGGATGTGCTCTTTGGCTGGCTACTACAGTACTTCCCATACGAGGTGATCACACAAGGTGGTCATGGCCGCGCACGGGCACTGGCTTTCTTATTTCTTTTGCATGTATGCCTGCGCAGTGAAAGTGAGTATATGATATATAAAATAATCCGCCATGCCGGCCTGCCTTCCAGTCTGCCTGGTCGATAACTCTTGGGCGGCATTCTTCATTCACCGACGATCATAGCTCAGAAGCACGTTGGGTTGGTGGATGGTGAACTGAAGGATATATAGTAGTTGATTTGATGTCTACTTTAATTTGGACATGTAAAATCACTTGGAGTTTTGATGTAGGATAGGAACGATTCAGTAAACAACGAATCAACAATGTGGTACGGTGCGCCCCCATGCGTCCGTGCATGTCACCGAGACCGGTCGCAACGATTTTGTGAAATGAACGATTCCTACTTGTAGCGACCTAGCTATGTAATTTGATGTGCATGTGCGCGTAAGATATACTACTCGTCCATGGCCGCTCATGTTCTTTTGGTTACCCTATTGCTTTGCTTGAAACCGAGGACGAAGCTGCAGACGAGGGTGTGGTGAAAGCATGCCGCTTTAATTTTCTGACTGGAGAATGAGAAAGAAAGCAAAAACAAGGGACAGGTGATCGAGTCATCGCATCCATGCATGCAGACAGGTTAATTGGTTGAGATTGGTCTTGATAGCAACGACAATACCAGACACACCACATGCACGAACGCTTTCTGCCATCACGCGCATACTGGTCTCCTCCTGCAATTAGGATATTTTTCAATGCTTGCTGCTCATCATCATCACATCTTCCCGACACCATTGTACTTGCTGGCCAGGTCGTCCAGCAGTCGACACAGTCAGAAGCTTGGTGCCCCAGTGATGCATGCTGTGAAGAGTACTAATGGCGAGTGTCTAGCTTGTGGATTACCGTAAGCAAGTGCATTGTGTTGCACGAGTGCTCCCCGAAATGATCACCGTCGTCAGTAACTGTAACGAACCACTACTTCTCTGATTTTTCATTTCAACAACCAGAAATCTCCCTACAAACATTCTCCGGCGCGGTACACCCCGGTGTTGTCCTGGGTGTGCGCCGTGTTCATGATGCATGGTGGACCGCATCGCGGCGGGGCTCCACTCTGGGCGCGCCGCCTTGAGCAGCCCGATCGCAGGATCGCGTGGTCGGACCGGCCGGCTGTTGTCGTGATTGGAGACCTCCGTCGTGCTGACGTACTCGGTGAAAGCGGCGATGTCCGGCTTGAGTTGAGGACGTGCGCGGGCTGGAGGAGAAAGCCGCCATGGACGTACGGCGAGCTCTTGACGCCGACCTCCGTCTTGGACGGCGAGATGTTGGCCACGGTGGACGGCATGTAACTGCGCAATGAGACGGCCTTCTGTGTAGGTAGGTGATCATGCATGGTGGACGGGAGATCGTGCCTGCCATGATGTCGTCGTTGGCGAGAATCATCCCGACGCCACCGGCAATGAGCACGGCCATCCCCTTGGTCACCGGCGCCGCGGACGCGCACGACGATCTTGCCCTCCACTCCCGTCACGTTTGGCGTGCCTGGCGTGGGCACCATCGGGTACAGCTGGTTGGAGTGCAGGGTGGTGGACTCCAAGCTCATCCCCTTCATGTGAATGCACGCTGTCCCCGAGCGACTGTGCTGGCGGCGACGGTGCATGGTGACCCCGTTAACGACGGCGTCGTCGTAGGGCCGGCCCCGAGTTGGCGTCCGCGTGGAGGGAGCCGAGCGTGACGGGCTCCTGGAACCGGGTGGCGTCGTCAGCGAGGGGCTCGTATAGGGCTGCAAATAGGTGCTCTTAGAGTACTCTTCGAGGCTCTGACCTTCTTTAGTTCAACCAAATAAATGAAAAACTAGTTCATTTCGTTGAACTAAGAAGGATCGGAAGCAAGGGTCGTCAATAGGTCGATAGGTCGGCCCACAGCCTGCTCCGCATCGGCCCACGGCGACCTTCTTCTTCCTCGAGCCGCCGCGGCGCCGCCGCCCTCGACCGCCGTCGTCGTGCTCGCCCCCGCCGCCTCCGCCTCCCGCCCGGCTCCGACGGCGTCCCCGCCGCCTCCGTCGCCGCCCTCCACCGTCGCCGCGCTAACCCGGCAGGAAGGGACGCCCCCGCCTTACCCCGCCCACCGCCGGCAGCCACCACCGCGGCCGGCGGCGTCCCCGCCGCCTCGCCGCCCCGCCCGCATCGCGCCGCCCTCCGCCGGTCCGGCCTGCCGGCCGCACTTCTATGCCCGAGGGGAGGAGGAGGAGATCTTGGGGTACAAACCCTGCGCATTAAGGGATTCTCCGGCGAGACGTCTCCGCCCCGCCCACCTCCATCGTCTCCGGTGGTGTCCGCGGCCGCCGCCCTCCGCCGCGCTAACCCAGCTGCGCCGGGCTCGTCGCCGTCGCCATCGCCGTCAGGGAGGCCGGAGGAGGAAGAAAAGAGCTCAACCGTCGGATACGTTTTTGCACGAACCTCAAAGCTGTCTGATCGAATCGATCCCTTCGGGCGACCTACGTATAGGATCCACATACATAGGCGCGTGCTGCGCGTCTTGGCCCAAGGAGATGACGTGGCCAGCACGCGTGGCCTCGAAGCCTGCGAGCAGGTCGATCGGCCCTTGGCGAGGCCCAGAGGTTGGCCCCGAAGCGGCCGGCGGCACCGTGGACATCGATGTCGCGCGTCCTGTTGCCGGCCACCGCCGCCGGGTTCGTCCGAAGCATGTCCTACTGGTTGCAGAACCTGGCGCCGATCAGCTTCTTGTTGCAGGCCTGCAGGGCACGGCGTACTTGACCTTGTCCGGGCAGGGAGCCCTTCCTTCCATCGCTCAGGCAACTCTCTTATGCCCTCGTCGACAACTCCGGCCACACACCCTAACTCGAGGATCAAAACAAAAGAATGGCCATAGTCAAATCGAATCTGACATGGAATGCCTTCTCCATTGCCGCCGTCGAGGTACGTTGGCGACGATCACGTCCTGCCCGAACTTGCGCGCTTCCAGATGGAGTGACACGACCGCGCGCGTCGTGTGCGGCTTTAGCATCTTTCTCCAGCACCGTCTCCACGTCAAATTTAAAGTAACAGCACACCGTGGAATAAGTTCACGAGAGAACGGATGGCTAGATGTTACGTTCCTACTACTTGCAAGGTCTGCACATCAGGGGATAAACTTGTGATTTAAGACAACAGTGTATCTGGGAGCACTGTAAACCATCAGGCAGACCAAGCTTTATTTCCCGGCATTCTATTACTACCCCTGAAGCAGAGAATTCTACAGATTATTTTTCAGGTAACGAAAGATCAGTCTGCCGGTAAGAGCTTATTTCACGATCAAAACACATTTAAAACCCTTTTTTTATCAACAAACGTGTTCCTCGCAATCATGAGGCAACCAGAGCTTTGATATACGGAACATAGTGTAAATACAGTTGCATTTTGCATCTCATATCTATCCTACCGTTGCAGAAGTACAGAGCATATATGATATGCATGGTACAAATCAGAATTGAAAATATACTTGCAGAAGCACCCAACTCTTTCAACTCGAAAACCGTACGCACTCATTTTTTTGTAATTTCCCTTGCTCAAACCTTCCAATTTTGATAATCTTGATGCTTCGATATTTGGACATCTATAGCCACAAATTTAAATGTTTGGTAACGTAAATACCAAATGACCACTAATTTGTTACTAAACTGAGACTACATATCTAGATGTCATAGAAAAGAGTCTGTCAATAATACCCCAAAAAAAACCTCAATGATCCAGAAAAGATGTTTATTATAATGAATAGAAAGAAGATTATGAAGTTCATAACCTCTGCTTTCTTTACCGTCTATATCTACCGTTTGACAAGCAGGGCCATTTGGCATTCCATCCCAGCATAAGGTAGGTTGCTGTTTTCCACTCCAGCACAAGAGCATAATTTTCCTATTTCCATCTCACCATCGCTTCAGATCATCATCCTATTCCCACTCCACTGTTGCAGGAGGTTTCGAAGTTATGTCCTGGCAAACACGATTGATGCCTCGCACATTATTGCAGATCTTGTTGACCACGTCCACCAGGAAATCACGCTCAAAATAATACCTGAAAAATTGAAAAGAGACAAATTACTTAAGAGTTAAGAGGAACATTATGACATAGCACAACAGAGAACTACAGAGACTTACGAATGTCTACACGGCTACTATGATGTGGACAACTTTTCAATAAATATAAACTGGTATATATGTAAAACTAAACAATTGTAGATAACATCTAACTACCTAGGGATAAGATAATACCAAACTGTTAATCCGGGTTCCAGGAAGGACCTTAAAAAGATTTAGTGCAGGAAAAGGTAGGACCTTAAACAATTGTTGATAGGAGAAGCATTTAACTGCCAAAACGAATGACATGAAACTTAAGTGTCTCTCAAACTACAAGTATTCGTTGGGTATTCCACAATTACTCAATTAGTTCATGAAGTAGACCTTATTATTTGCCCCAGAACTCTATAATGCTAAGAATACAACAATTTTGCATCAAAGTCTTGTACTTATACAGAAAACTGGACTAACTAAAGTAAGACTGTATCAAAGTTTGAAAAACGAGTGAAACAGCAGGTAATGTTGTGCTACATACCAATCTGCAGTCATGCCATCCTCACTTGTGATTGCCCTTAAAGTAACTGCATTTGAGTGAGTTCTCTGGTCACCCTGAACCCCAACTGTTTGCACAGGCAAGAACACAGCAAAAGCTTGCCAAATTATGTCATAGAGGCCTGCGTCTTTAATAGCTTGAACAAATATCTCATCCACCTGAATTAAATAGAGAAGTTTTCAACCTAGTGTATCAAAGATGGTCAAACAACTTATCTACAAATCAGAAAGCTCGAACCTGACGAAGAGTCTCCAAAGCATTGCCTTCTGTAACATCACCTAGGACACGTACAGCAAGACCAGGCCCAGGAAATGGGTGTCTCTTTAAAAATGAATCTGGGACATTCAAAATACTTCCCAGCTTCCGCACCTTACAAAGGCCACATAGGCAAAACAAATTAGTGAATAAAATTATGTTCCTCAAAACTGAAGGCAAGCAGAGTTTCATGATCCCATTATAGCAACGCATCAAAATGAAAAGATATTAAGAATAATATAATATAATTAGTAGATTATTACCTCATCCTTGAATAGGAGCTTTAGTGGCTCGATGAGTTTTAACTTCATATCTTTTGGAAGGCCACCAACATTGTGATGGCTTTTGATTGTGTGTGAATGTGTCCTGCCACTCCCAGGAGGTGGGCATGATTCAATTACGTCAGGGTACAATGTCCCCTGGACTAGATATTCAGGTCTTTTCCCAATACTCTGCTCTAGCTTTTGAGCAAAATCATCAAAGACAGCTATGAATTCTCTGCCGATAATCTTTCTTTTCTGCTCTGGATCTTTGACACCCTTCAACTTACTCAGAAATTGCTCTGAGGCATCAACACAAGTGACTGGCAGGTGCAGGTCACTTTCAAAGGTTGACATCACCCGTTCTCTCTCCTTATATCTGCAAATGAGGTTCTATGTTAATTCCATTGCACATTGTTTCAAACCCAAAATTCTACACTAAAGCTTACAGAAATAAAACAGTATATTGTTACCTTAATAGACCATTATCAACAAAAACACAGTGAAGTCTACCTCCTATTGCCTTGTGAACAAGAGTGGCTGCAACTGTTGAATCAACTCCACCAGATAACGCACAAATAACATGTTCATCAGGGCCAACCATGCTTTGAATGGTTTTGATTTCTTCATCCAGCACATCTTGCATCTTCCAATCAGCGTTAATCCCACAAACATCAAAAAGAAAGTGGTGCAGTGTTTCCATTCCTTGGGGAGAATGTGTAACCTTGCATATCAATGAAGAGTTCAAACAATCAATTTATGGAATCAAACGAGGTAACACAGTAAAGAGAAAATGTGATGAAGAACATACAATCAAACAGTAATAGTGCTAAAAAAGAAGTGACATCTATTAGTTGTTTTACTACCCATATAATCAGAACTTCCAAAAAGTCTACCATGTTCACTCCTAAATCAACTCATATCATAATTTCGTACACATATATTCATTTTGCTTAAAAAGCAAGCAAACATTGCCCCATTTCCAACAGAAACAAATGAACGGTAATGTTCATATACTTTGGCAGTTGGGTACCCAATACCCATTCTCCAACCGAATTTGGACCTTAACTCAGAACGCATGATCAACTATTCCACTAAACGGGACAAAAAGATTCCACCAGCAATTCAACAAATATAAACCAAACAATGAAACAACACCGTCAGTAAGCTACGCACAGATGACAAACGAAAATGGCTCCATCTTTACCAAGGATGGAAAAAATGGCTCCGTTTCAAGAACAATGACAAACGAAAACTAATTTAGCTTAACTAAGAATTGACTGCAATATCAGTAACACGGTTGCTACCTCGGGGTGGTACTGGAGCCCATAGAAGCGCTTCCCCCGGTTCTCGATGGCAGCGACAGCGCCCTGCACGCTGCGCGCAACCACCTCGAACCCCTCCGGCAGCCTGACCACTTCGTCGCCGTGGCTCATCCACACCGTCTGGCGCTTCCCCACCTCCGCCTCCCCACCGTACAGCGCGGAGGACCCCGCCGTCACCTCGATGTCCATCTTCCCGTACTCCTGCCTCTCCCCAGACTCGACGGCGCCGCCGAGGGACTGCACGAGGAGCTGCATCCCGTAGCAGACGCCGAGGACGTGGGCGCCCGCGTCGGCGACGAAGTCGAGGAACCCCTTCGGGAAGGAGGGCGCGTCGGGGGCGTGGACCGAGTGGGGCCCGCCGGAGAGGATGACGGCGCGCGGGCGGAGGCCCTCCAGGGAGGCGAGCGGCGCTGTGCCGGAGACGCAGAGGGAGAGAACGCCGAGCTGCCGAACGCGGCGGGTGATGAGGTGGGTGTACTGCGAGCCGAAGTCGAGGATGAGGACCAGGTTCTCGCCGGAGCCGGCGGAGGCCGGAAGGGAGGAGGCGGCGGCTGAGGAGCCCATGGCGGCGGCGGCGGCTGGGAGGATTAGGGTTTTGGAGGGTGGTTTGGGGTTTAACTGGGCGAACCGAGCTCCTCGATGCTGGGATTTGGCGTTAGCTATGATTTTTATGCAATTTCGTGTCGTTTATTTATTTCTTGATCATGTTGTTGATCTTTGCCGCTGTAGTTCGGCCTGTAAACTATCTTGTAAAAGTCTTCTCTACTTTAGTGAATAGCAGAGCTCTTGCAATTCGATAAAAACGATCCTGAAGCATCGAGCTACCGGTTTACTATTTTGCTCAAGAACAGGCAAAGATTTGATTCTCACATGTTGGCGATTTGATTCTGACAATAGGTCTAAAATTGCACCTATTTCAGAACGAATTGCACTAGTGATTAGCATGCCTTATGATTAGTGAACTATAAAGTAGCTTATGTGCTGTTCAGTGATGAGCAATGTCTTCTTCAAGAGACAGAATACATAATGCAAATCTCAGAAAGGAGATAGACCTTTTTTAAATAAAATAAAATCATAAGTGTCTTCTGATGATCAAACACTTGATCAGGGTTACACTTGACTGTACGATTATCAATGATGATCCTAGTGTATGATAGAAGACTTAATTTAAAATGGACCAACAGGTCCTGCAAGGTAAAACTTTTAACGGAGCAAAACAAATGACACACAAATAAAACCAAATAGCTAAGGAAATCACAAGCTTCAGAACAACAGAAGAATTCTTTCGGCATTCTTTCTTCCTTTCAGAATTGTGGTATGGGATTGTGTGATATATAATGTACTTCTTTTTGCGGGTCAAATATATCCTTTACTTCACAAGTAGGAAGCATAATCAAATAATATCAAGATCAAACATAGGGAAATGCAATGCATATTCAGGATGCATCGCCTACGCTAGGAGTTCACCCTCTAGAATTGGTTGCGCGTCATGTTCACTCGCGTCGCCGAACATAGCCTATTCAATCCTGATCACCATCGAGCCGGAAAGCGATCCTGCAAAGGAGCACTCCTCATGTACCATCTATACGCGGAGCTCGGCGAAGGTATGGACTACGGAGGCGGGGCTCGCCGGAGGTACGGAGGGCCAAAGAAGAAGTGGGTCATACTTTTTTTTTCGGACTTTCAATTTCTTTACTCTTTAATTGAAACTTTTACTTTTGTCGCAAAAAAAAAAAATAATTGAAACTTTTACTTTGGAATTTTCGTTGAAGCTCCCTCGGAATAAAGTGGAAACTCCTCAAAATCAAGTTGAAACTTTTTTTAATTGACTTGAATCTTTGTGAAACCCACTCGAAAACATTTTCGATTGACTTGAAACCATTTCAAGCTGACTTGAAACTGTTTTGAGTTTTTTACTCGTTCAGTATATTTTCAATTTCATTTCCTGAAGCCTATCGAAGAAATGATGGAGGCGGAGAACGAAGATTCGAACGTTTGTTGTTTTGCTGTCGGAAATGGTGTGCTTAGAAGAATCTCGGGGGCGCAGAGTTCAGATTTGGCGGCCCCTGACGAGGCCCACCTCCTATCCATCCACTGCTCTGTGGCCAACACAGTTCCACCTTCAAACCCGAACCCCGCGCCACAAACCGCACCGACCGCTGCACGAATGCACCGCGCCATCACAATTCACAACCACGTACGTGCACCTCAGGCACAGCCCATGGACGACGTCTGGCCGTGGCTGGCCTCCCTGAAGCCTCCAGCCAGGGGCGCCGCCGACGCGCGACCGCCGCGGCCCTGGTCCTTGCCTCTCGCCGCCTCCCCGTACGGCGCATGCTTCGTCCTGCAGACCAACGTCGACGTTGCCTCCTCCGCCGACGGCGAGCCGCCCACACTCATCTCCTTCTCCCTCGCCATAAACGGTGTGACGAACGGTGCGCCGCGGGCGCTGTGGACGTCCAAGGCATTCCACGCGTCGTCATCGCCGGTCGCGTTAGGGGTGCAGCTGCTGTCCAGCTCCTCGATGAGGCCGTTGCGCTCGCGCCGTCCGTTCCTTTCCTGAGCGCAAATAATGCCGTCGACCTCGCGGACGACTCGTCGTCCGAAGCCAAGCTGGACTCGGAGGCAGTCTCCGGCGTCGTCGCGATCGGCGCGTCCGCGGCCTTCTTCTCGCTGGCTCTTCTGCTGCGGCTCTTCTGGTCGTGCGCCCTCGACGCCCCCGCGGACTCCGGGTTCCTCTTCTTTCGAGTCCTCTGGGCCGAGATCGAGCGCGCGCTCGGCGAGAGCCGCCCGGCGCTCGCCGCGTTCCTGCGCGCCGTCGGCCCGGACGTCGAGGAGCAGTTCATGCGGTCGCTCGGGTACATGCTCGCCAAGTGGTGCCTGGTGCGGGAGATCGATCGAGCCGGGACGTCGTCGTCGGCCGAAGAAGCTCGTCGACGCGCGCTCCCCGCGGCCGCGTGCGTGTCGTACGCCGCGGAGGTGCACGGCCTTTGGGTCCTGCGAGGCTACGCGCCGGTGCTCGCCATGCCGCGCGTCACGGCCCCGCCGTCGTCCGAGGAGCCGGCGCTGCGGTACGGGCTGGGCCACCAGCAGCTGGAGGCCGTGGCGCAGCTGGAATACGCGGTGTGCGCGCGCGGCACGCGGTTCCTGACCGTCTCCGTGCGCGTCGACAACGTCCGGGTGCGCGTCGCGCGGCTCGGGTTCGGGGACCACGACGACGGCGATGGAGACGTCATGGACGGGGAGCTCCATTTCCCGTCACGCATCCAACCTCTGGCTGGGCCCTCGGTACGGCGCTTCGTACGCCACGGGCCCGAGCCTCGGCCGCTCCACGGGGAACCCGGAACGCGAAGTCGAGACGACGCGCGTCGTCAAGGGCGCCTTCTTCTCCTCCGCCAAGCTCGCCGGCGCCGCGCCGAGGGTGAAGGCGAAGGTGCGGTCGGCGGCGCGGTCGCGCAGCCGGAGCTGGCGGTGGGAGCAGGAGGCGGAGGGCGGCGCCGCCGTGTTCGAGGGCGTGCTGTGCGACCCGCTCACCGGCACGGAGGTGTCGGCGTGGCGCCCGCCGCCGCCAGGGGGTGCGGCAGCGGCCGACCCGCGGAATGGCATGCGGCGGCGGTACGTGGGGCCCGGGCGGACGTTCAGCAAGATGCAAGGGCTGGTGGTGGCCGGCGACGAGCTGCCGGAGGAGGTGACGTGGAGGGTCGGGAGGGAGGCGGAAGGGAGGACATTGCGGTGGCGGCTCGGGCTCAAGGCGTGGGTGACATACCTGCCCAACGAGGTGAGGAGCCGCCACTACGAGACCAGGTGCGTCGAGTGGGCGCACGAGGTGGACCTGCCGCTTGTGCCCGTTCATGGCGACGGCGAGAGCTAAGATTACGCCGTTTCCACACGTCGCCGCTTAGCAGCAGCATAATAACAGGGAGTACATGTAGGTATGGAGAGAGCAATGGAAAATATCTATGAATTTACAGGAACAGATGAGTCTAATGTGTACGTCAGGTGTGAGAAGGCTCTTCTCCTTAAATGAATGCCGTCGGGGGCGGTCTTACCCCCGGCAGGTCGAGTTTTTAATGTGTACGTCAGGTCAGGATTGCATCAGTTGTTCCTCTGATGATAGCCTATGCTTTGCGACATTCGTGGTGGTGCCGTTATACCTGAACATGGGCTGCCGGCCTGACAAACCTACCTTTGAGCCCAACCCGGACATCCCTCTCTTGATTTTGTTAGCCCAATTTCAGTACCAGAATGAGAGTCAGTCGCACATTAGAGAGTGATGATACCGAATGCGTCACAGAATTAGCGGTGATTATATTTGAGTTTTCGCATTAATTAATACATCATGTCTTTGTAGAGTATATCGTACATTCTTTTTTTTTCTGCGAATGGTATATCGTACATTCAACGGTCTCCGTTAGACCGTTACGCCGGTTAAAGAACGGTAAAAGTCTCTGTTTCCGCACTCTGTCTTCAGGAATGGACTGGAGGATACTCCTCTATTGGTCGCGCCAAGGTCAGACAGTTGGACAGCACTTGCTGAAGACTCATTTGGAAGCGGTTTGCTCTCAACAAATGTCACTTGCACACACAAGATCACTTCAGCATCATCCATCCATTTCTTTTTGTTTCGGAACAAGCCTGAACACCATTCACTCTAGGGGGCAAATAAGAAGCAAAGACAATCATTTGGCAGCCAAGGCGCTAGAGTCCAGAGCTTAACGTAGTAGAAAATGAGGCTAACTGCCACAGGTGATAGTTGGCGTTCGGCTGGACAGCACTGCGAGATGGGGCGTCGGGCGGGACGGACAAGCTTGGTTTAAACGCGTTGTGGATTAGCACGGTTTGGTGGAAGCTGGGCATGTTGTGGACCACACGGAGCGCAGCCACGGTGCCAGCCCCGGAGCCAAGCGTCCGGAACGCAGTTCCGCGGTCGCCACAAGGACGAACACGAATGTGGATTTCCCCGGCTCGGCGCGGTCGCAGACCCGCCATGCGTAGCGTAACGGTGGACAGTTACACTTCACTACTTCAGTGAGGCCACAGAAGAAACACATGGGGCATGGATCATTAGGGTGACATGTAGGTCGCTTGCGCATCCATGCTTTACACATTTGCACGGAAAATTTCCACAAAGATGTACCGCCAGTTGAGGGGGATAAAGACCCGGGCTGCTTTGTTTGAAACTTCTGGTTATTATAGTTCTAGTGGCTCCAAACAGTCCAGCAAATAGCCTAGCAGAGCTAACAATTATCCAACTACTACCTAGCTAGCCGTTATCTCATTAGCTGCCTCTCCCAGCCAATTGAGCTAATAGATGGCCAGAAGACCATTTGGCTTTGGTTATCTTATTCAATTCATATTTGGCATTACACAAGTAAATTTATTTATTATCATACAGACTTCAAACCCACCAGGAAAACCGATGAAACCGACAAAAAACTGACAAAACCAATACAAAACCGGAAAACCATCGGTAAAAACGAGCGGTAATTAAAAAAATGCTCTGTTTGCTTTCAAATTTCATTCAAAATTGATTTTTAAACTTTTGATCGGTTTTTAACCGGTTTGCTTGGCTGCATCGGTAAGTGGAACTAAGTGTGAAAACGGAATATGGATACGAACGGTTAGTACTCATATCGTATCTCATCCTATATGTACTCGAATCCGGAGTCGAAGCGGATAGCATGGATAATTATTCTACGGCCCATACCCTATCCCATTTCTTTGCTTGGAGTCAGACACGGATATTATTAAAAAAGTTGTAAGGATGAAAATTCAAATGATAGAAAAACAATTAAAATAAGGAAAACATTATATTTTTGATTTTACATTATATTTTTTTACTGTATAATTATTGTAAACTTCCTCATATATAATATTTAGATTCGGGACGAATACCACTCGTGCTGTATCCTATCCCTCATTATTTTTCAAACTCGGATAATCGATGATACATCTTGTATTTGTTTATATTTTTTTTTACCGGATACGGTCAGTTGGTGGTCAGTCAGTTGGTGGTCACATATTATCGGCCCGTTTTTACCCTGTTTCTATCATCGAGGACCGCATTAAAGTTTCAGAGAAAACACCTAGCCTCCCGCGAGATTTCTTGCTGGTTTACACTCGTAGTCGTCGTCTCGGAATCGGGTGGGTGGGCGAACCGAGCCCAACGGGGACACGTCGGCGAGGCCGCAGCCGCGCAAATACTACTGGGCACCGGCGCACGAACGCCGCATGCTCCCCTACCACCACCTCCCCCGCCACGCCACCAAATCCGTGCTCACACTGTTCACCCCAGCTTCCGCGTCGGCCTCCCCAATCCGAGCCCTACGCCCCACGAACAGCCCCCTCCCGAATGGCGTCCCCGGGCGCAGCCTTCTCCGCCGCGCTCGTCGCCGAGGACTTTCCCTGGGTGCGTCGCTAGCGCCGGTTCGGTCCCTCTGTTAAATCCGGTGAAGCTTTCTTTGGAACTCAATTTGTTGCTGCTTTGCAGGTGGAGACGGAGGAGGAGATGGGGATGGCACCGGACAAGTACCGCGAGGTGTTCGACCTCGCGCAGCGCGGCGCGCGCGCCTTCAGGGAGCGCCGCTTCGACGAGGTAATCGTCCGGCGCGCCCCCTTTCGCCTCTCTGAAATGTTCGTGCTGCCTCGGTGTCAGTGTATCCTGAGTTCCTGACTGGAGCTTCGGGTCTAGCTCATGGACCATGACGAGGGCGTCTGGTTATTTGATTGGGTGTATATGCTTCAGTTCAGTAACCGGAGAAGGATGGGAATCGAATTGGGGTTGTCAGGTGCAAGTCTGTGTGACACAGGTAGAGGTACAAGTTTATAACACACGTTGAGGCGTGTAATGGGGTACCTTGGTGGTCCAACATTCAGCTTCTGAGAGAGGATGTAGCTCTCTTATGCTTCTTATAACTCCACAGTAACTTGCGTAACTCCAAGGAAAACAGCATTAGCTGAAGTGGCGCAATGGTGTTGAATCGTTCCCTTTGTTCATTGGAATTGATGTTTCCAAAGAGATTCTTCAGTATACGAGGCGAATGTCTGGTACCAGGAGCTGCCATCTTGCATAAAGTTTTCAGAAGACCAAATCATGAGCTATTGTCATTACTTTCCATGGTTCTGCCCGTGACAATGTTATTAATGTGGCATTCTGAGAATTTTTTCACGAAACCAAGATTTTACACACCAGTTGTAGTGGAAATTGGTTCTTGTTTATTTTCTTTAGCACTCCACACTCTTGTGACCGGAAATTCACTTCGATGATGCTTGTCAGTGTTCTTTAATCATTAATGATAAGGATGATTGATCAGGAACCTGTGAGGTGTGTATTTTCCGACATACAGAAAGAAATCTATATATTTGTGGTTTTACATGTCCCATTTCTTCGTCTTCGACATTATCTAGTAATACAGTTGGTAGCTTAAGTTCTAGAAAACGACAATTGGTAGCTTATGTTCTAGTAGTACAGGGTATCTTTGTGGACACAACACTAGGTTTTATTGTCCTGATCATTCACAAATCTTCACCAAAGAGGCCTACTTCGGTTTGTGCAGTATACCAATTTTGTTCCGAGCCCACATACAGGCAGAGTGTCTACTATAGTTCTATTCATGATAATCAGTTAATGTAGTAGCAGTGCTAACTTGTAGTTCTGTGTTTTTATTTAATTTTATTTCTTTTTTGTGATCTTCATTTGTACAAACTTGATTGCTATTGTGTATAGTACTTGATATTATTGTCTTTCAGGCAATTTCCTTATACTCTAAAGCCCAAATTTTGAGACCAGGAGATCCTATTATTCTCGGAAATCGAAGTTCAGCTTTCTGTCGGTGAGTTCCTACCAATGCTTTTGCATCACTTAGTTATATGGATATTGTTGCTCTGGATTCACATGATTGTGTGATACCTTTATTACAGGATAAGTCAATTGCTGAGGGAGAGACCTGCAGCTGACTCTGAATATCAACCCTTGAATGGACTTGACCCTACAACACATGCTGAGGTATGCTTTGTTTACCAAATTATGAATTTTGTAAATACACAACATTTTTGTTATTCTTTCTTTTTTTTTTCTCGAATACGCAGGAGAGCTGCGTATCATTGTATTGATAGAGAGAAAAAGGCCGGCCCCTTACATTACGCAGAAGTTATTCTTTCTTGTAAAATGAGTTAAAAACTTGTTAAAAAAAAGAGTTAAAACCTTGTTTTATTTTGTTAATTATTACAGTTAGCTCTGAAAGATGCAGAGAAGATAGTAGCTATCAACAGCAATTCCCCAAGGCCATATCTTCTCAAGGCATATGCGCTTATCCTGGTAACAATCTGTAACTTCACTTTGCATACATAGAAAATTATAGATCCGATATTCATTTTTTAGGGCCAAGGCTTGAACCATTTTTTTACCTGGGTACGATGAACAATTTAGCCCCAAATTTTCAATGAATAGGATTAATTATCAGAAGAGATTCACTTTATTAACTTTGCCATATGGACTTCCACAATCGCGTTTAAACTACACCCCCCCCCCCCCCCCCCCCCCCCCCGCGCCAATGAGGAGAGTCTGCCTCAGGCATTTTTTAATTCTTAGGTAGGGGAGTACAATTTTTGGCCGGCTCACAAATTGATGTGTACCGGTCTTGAGTTGGGGTCACCATTCCCTCCACTGGAGGCATTAACCAACTGAGATGCTGCCCTTTTATCACACTTAAATTTTGAGAATATTGTTGTTACACCTCTACCTTTGCAAATTCCTGCATGTATGTTAAGTGACATATTGTGCCATTTCTGTTTCATTTGTCCACATGATTTGAATGTTATCACCTGATCTGGAATCTCAGTGGGTAAATATTTATATGCCAAAATATACATGTGGCATTCAGAGTACTCTGGCTAATCTTCCAAAAGAAATACATATACCTCTATTCCAAGAAAAATCTTGATAATTGATGCAAGTAGAATTAGATGTGGCTTGATGGAAGTAATAGTGTAGTACCAAAATCGCTCTCCTTCGTATTCGAGAAAGACTAGTGCTGGATTATGGACTGCTTGTCCACTTTTTGTTCGTATCTTTTGGTTGCATTGAGATTGAAATTTGCTTGTGTGTATAAGTTTACATGTTATATACATCAATGAACTTAGTGACAAATTTCAGAAGATTGCACCATCTACCTTTAACAAAATGGGATGGTGCTCGGTGGTTATAATGCGCTGAATTCCTGACCTTTTCTTGTTTCCTTCCTCTGTTTCTGTTTTATTATCCTCAGTTCATTCATTAACTCTGTTTATTTCTACTTTGCAATGAACAATGAATGTAGGTACTTGCTTTCTTCAAAATAAGTTCTGTTTTATTTGATAACCTGAAACATCTTATGTGATTTAGTTTCTTATGGAATAATATTTGTATCTTCCCAGCAATAAGCCTTTTACCTTGCTTTATCCTTTATTTGCACATAGTTGCTACATCACTAAGAGGACCATTCTCGGATTTCAAAGCATTTTAGCTCCTCTTTTGCTATAACCTATTGGCATTCAGAATTGCATAGTATGTCATTATGATATATTGGACATATGTTTAACATGCTGTTGATCTAATTTGAGTAACTTCTTGACATGAAGCTGGAGCATTACCGAGAGGCACGTGAGGCCCTCCTTGGTGGTCTTCAAGTTGATCCCCTCAGGTATGATTGTTGATGTTGATGCACCGGGATATTCATATTTCAGTTCTATATAACTGATATTTTTAAGTGGATAGTGATCCTTTGGCGCATTGTGTAACACCTGTTTGCTATACAGCCATATCCTGCAGGCCTGCCTGAGTGATCTGGATAGGAACACAAATACTGCAGCTGGGGCAAGGCGGGGAAGGTTAGACAGGACAGATGATTTTGAGTGCACATTATGCTTTAAGATATTGTATGAACCTGTCACTACACCATGTGGGCATTCATTTTGTCGCTCTTGTCTACATCAGTCAATGGATCATGGTGAGCTTATCAAATATTCACATGATTGTTAAAAAAAAGCATGATTGGTTAGCTGCTTTTATTTAATTATGAACTTCTCACTATGTGCTATTTCCAATAGGCAATAAGTGCCCCATGTGTCGGACAGTGCTATTTATTGGTCCAAGAACCTACCCTATTAGGTAATCTAAACTGTGGAAAAGTTATTTTCATTTACTTTAAAATATTACTCCCTTCCATCCATGTTGTTTTTTTCCTGACGTTTCTGATGGCAGTAATGGTTAAATGCTTCAGTGTGACGTTGAGCAACATAATTCAGAGAAATTTCCCAGAAGAGTATGCTGAGAGGAGGGCAGAACATGAGACAATGACATATGCAGGCGTCGATTTGATGCCTCTCTTTGTAATGGATGTTGTGCTTCCCTGCCAAAAGATGGCACTGAACATATTTGAACCTCGCTACAGGCTGATGGTACTACTGTTACAAAAATTAGTATGCTTTTCTCAGATGCATTTGTTTGTAGCATGTTTTCTCTATTCTCTAAAAAGATATCAAACATACTTGCACATGCATATATCAAGCTTGCAGATATAGGCAAGCAAGACCCTACTGTTCGAGAAATCTTGCTGACCAAGTTCCGTTCTTATATCATGTGTTTGTACACAAATTTAGACATGTTCAAGCACTACTTGCCTAGCCTTGAAAGTACTTTATTTTTATGGAAAACACGCCTTGAAAGTAAAAATTTAGACATGTTCAAGCACTACTTGCTTAGCCTAGAAAGTACTTTATTTTGAGGGAACACATGCCTTGGAATACTTAGATGCTTTTCTTGTAAGAACAGAAAGCTATCTAAGTTGTGTATTTTTTTTGTAAAGATAGCTCCTTATCGTTCCGCACATCCTGATTGCAGTCAATAGAAACTAGTGGAAGACCCTTCTGTTTGTCACCTTAGCTATGTTAATTGCCAAAAGCAAAAATTATTACTAGTTTTGTGCACGCATCAATTGTGCACCTCGAAATGCGACTATCTGCCCATTTTCACCAACTGCAATGGACTCAGTCACTCAGGGAAATACATGTAACATTATGTGCTTTGAGAAAAGAAAAGACATATGCTAAGAGCTTAATTGCCTATTTATTTATGCAATATCTTAACATGGTCTTTTCCTTTTGATACAGGTACGGAGGATAATGGAAGGGAACCATCGAATGGGAATGGTTAGGAACAAAAATTTAAGCACCATTTTGTTTAGTTTGAAAGAGTTCTTTCGTTAACTATTGGCTTGATACTGCAGGTTGCTATTGATTCGGCAACAGGTACTGTAGCTGACTGTGGCTGTGAGGTGGAAATTTTGGAGTGAGTTCGATCGTTCATTATTTGCCTTTGAGTTTTTAAATATGTTTAGGTTTCCTTTTCAAATCGATTCATAACTTTATAGGTGCGACCCACTTCCAGATGGACGTTTCTATTTAGAGGTAATTTTGAACTGTTCCCAGATTTATAGTCAACCTGAACTTCATTCTCTGTTTATTTGAATAAATTTGAACTGCCTTTTGTATGTGCCTCTTCATTGTACATATCTATGAACTTACTGGCTCATGTTGCTTCAGAACTAATATTTCTTATTTTTTTATTGACTGATCTACACTGAACATCATGTATGGTTTTAGATCCAACAGTATTCTAAAACCTAGATAGAAAATCATAAGCTTTTTTTATATTTCTTGAAACATTTCTTCTTTTTTTCTTTTCGAAGCAGACTCTTAATCTTACAATGGAATTTCCTGTTAAGAAGATAAATGAGTATAAAGAAGTCTTTAATTTTTTGCTTGGCTTCAACAAGGGAACCCTTTTTAGGGTCACTACCCTTACCTGCCTTTTTCTCCTCTTCAACTATGATCATTTATAGATGCAAAGCAGCCTGTGGCTTTAGGTGGTTTGTATTTTTGAAGGTAATAAAAATGCTTGTTAGGAGACAAGGCTTGTAGCCTCTTCTCTGAACCGTGGTAGAAGAAAGATGCAACAGGGAGCGTGCTGAGAGGCAAGGGAGATGGGAGATTGATCTTTGGCGGCTGCAATAATCCCAATCCCAATGAAAATTTATCTGATCATCAAAACTTGTGTCCTAACAAACTAACCTCATGTAACGAATTAACTTGATTCGAAGCAAATAGATAGATTTGATGCTTTCGTTTATATTGAACAAGAATACAAATTACATTGTGAATTTTTGAAGCCGTTTCCATACAAAAGAAAATAATACATTTTGTCATAGGTGGAAGGTTCTCGCCGTTTCCGTATCTTGCGATCATGGGACCAAGACGGGTGAGTCTGGCATTCTCCAGTACATAATTTTTCTGGTGGGAATTTACGTGGTAGAGAATATCTGATAATATTTTTGTAAAATTCTTTGCTCTTTGGGGTTTTCAATTGTAGGTATAGAGTCGCTGAAGTTGAATGGTTACAAGATATACCTCTGCCAGAAGGATCACAAGAGAGAAGAGATGTAATCTTCATACCTCTTCAGACTTTATTCTTTTTTGCTGCTAGAAATGTGTGACAATGTATATATTTTGTAACCTAATTTGAACCTACATATTGTACTACTCCCTCCTTTTTAATTATATGACGCCGTTGACTTTTTTGTTGGACTTTGACCAACAATATAGATTTAAATAATTACTTTTCAAATGTGAAATGAATATCGTTGGATTCATCATCAAAAGCACTTTAAGGTTAACTTATACACTTAGCTATTTACATAAATATTTTGAATAAGACGAATGGTCAAACATAATGAAAAAAGTCAACGGCGTCATATATTGAAAAACGGAGGGAGTAACTACTAACATACATCACTGTGAATTGGAAGAGTATAACATATGCATAGCTTTCAAAACTGGACAAGTTTGACAATTGGAAAATGATTTTTTATTATTATTTTTTTATCTGATTCAGCATGCAAGTGGGCATATTTGTGGTTAAGTTAAAGGAAGCAACATCATATTATTGTATATCTGTTTCTCTGTTCATCGGGTTTACTTAATTCTTTGCAGCTAATCGAAATGGCTGATGGAGCTTCAGAATTGGCCAGGGCTTATATTAGGCGTGCTGGAGAAACTGCACATCATGGTATGCTCATTTCCAGTTATAACTCAGCACGGTGTTTCTCTCCCTTTTTTTTTTTTTGAGGGGGGGGGGGGGGGGGGGATGTTTTACTAAGCAAGAAACATGTAGCTTCAGAACTGGCTAAAGGAAACACACAATCATATATGCATGGTTTCAGTGATACATTAATCATCAGCTCTATGTGTTGAGTTTTGAGTATTGTATTTGCAATTTTGTGGAATGTATCCATCGACAGCTCAGTTCATTTTTTGTGAGGAAAGTTTGAGGTCCAATCATCAGCATCTGATACTGTAATTTGGTACATGTAATATAGTGATGGAACCAATCGGGTCCTTCAGATTAGTTGGCATAGATTTCGCAGACTGTTGGATGTTTATTTTTGTAAGTAGGATTATTGCTACATCATAGGACTCTTTTAACATATAATCTAATGCAGTGAGGAGAACAAGGAATCTGGATCTCGAGAGCATGCCAGGATCACATGATCCTGAAAAATTTAGTTTCTGGGTATGCAGCATGTCCACTTTTGTTGTAAGTTATACAGACATCATGCTATATTTTGTTAAATGTTATTCTTTTGCAGCTAGTCAATTTGATACATTTGAGGCCCTCGGATAAATTAGATCTGTTGCGCCTTCGTGATACACGAGAGGTAAGTTCTTGGGACTTGCTTCTATTCTCATGGCAGAGGTGTTGTTTTAAGTTTGCACTATTGTCTGCTCTGCAGAGAATTTCACGCAGCCTCAGGTTGCTAACTGATGCTGAACAAGGTTGCCGTGTACAGTGACAGGCATATATAGCATAAGAATTGTTTCACAGGTCAATTTGTGCATCTAGGGGTATTTACTGATCAGCTTCTATGTATATCGGTGATCAGTTAACATTATAGATGTCTCATATTTGTTATTTAATTGATTTTGTACTATGCAATTTTCTTATTAACTTCCCAATGGAATAACATATTATTTTCTTAATTATTGCACTATAAATCATCATTCTTTTGATGCAATTCTAGTACTATCAATTATCATTCCATTTGAGATTTAGCAGACACTCATAATGTCCTGTTAGCATGTCCCTATCGGCCTGGTGTTCTGTCATATTAGCGTGTCCCTGGACTGCGTTTTATCTTGGAGAAGAAATGGTGAGAGCCCAAGGGTGCTCCACTGGATGGTTGCGGTCCACTCATAGTAGGCCTCCGGCGCCAATTGTTCGCGTCAACTCATACATAGAGCCCATAAAAAACAAACCTCTGCCTTCGAGACTACTCAAGCCCGACCCAAATCTGCATAAGCGCTCGTACAAACTGCTGAGAGCTACTACAACTGTTTTGCATCGGTTTAATTAAAAATAGTCCTTTTATTTTTATTGGGATGTCGATTGGACTAGTACCACGCATTTAAAATCATTTCTTAATACAAATTTGTAAGAAATTACGAAGTGAAAAGTACTTTGCACGACATGTCTTATGTGTATGGATCTTTTCAATCGATGAATGAAAAAACATTTCTGTGCCAAATCTAATAATTTTGTTTTTGTTTCTTAGTATCCAAAGCCTTTTTGGAGTTTGGTAGTACATTCCTAAAATTATGTTTGAGAATGAATGGACTCTATAAAGTATAGGAGCTAACAAAAGTATTTGGACGTGGTTTTCCATATTCGGTCTTGACAAATTGAAATACTACTATTTGTCAATATTCAAGGTCCAATCTGTTTATTTGATGGCAGGGGCGAGCCACGATTGGGTCACAAAGGGTGCTAGCTAGTGCTGAACTGTTCCTCAAAAGTAACGGCTGTGAATATTGCATTCATTTATGTTTGTTTCACATGGATTAAAGGCTAATTATGTGCTTGTGCCTTCCTGGACTGGGGTGCTGTGCCTTCCTGGACAGGGGGTGCTGCAGCACCCCTGTAGCTCGGCCTCTGTTAGATGGCAAACAAACTTTTGTTTTCGAGTTTTCCTGCAATCCTGCTAAGCATCTTGTGAAAAATTTGCAAAATCCTGTGAGGGGCGGCGCGGAGCTAAAGTTGAGATGAGTGCTTTTTTTCTTCCCCTCGTTTGTATGGGCAGTTTGGGGGAAGGCAGCGCGCAGTAGCTGCAATCAGTGGAGCACCTGCTCCTATGCTACTGTAGGGGCACCATTCAATTCAATGCAGAGAAGCAAGTTTTTTTATGCGCACCAATGGGCAACCGTTCCTCACTTCTCTCCTCTGACCCTCTCGCGCAGTCACGCACATCCCAGTAAAAGTAATAAACTTGGAGTTTTTCACCTTTCGGTGCAACCTTCTTGGCTTCTTCAGGTCAAAAGGATCCAATGACAAATGTGAAGTGGGAAAAATCGGTAGTTTTTGGTATATGTACTCTGAAGTAGTAGTAGTCCATTGTTAGTCTTTGTATAAGGAGACTGGACTATCTTCTAACTGAACTCTTGTTCTAAATGAAAGGTAATCTTGGCATTAATCAGCTACCCCTTCACAATTTGATGGCCCATTAGAAAAGGATAGTCAACACTGATGACTTGTGACGAACTAGGTGAGGTGTAGTGACGAGAGTAGAACACCTTTTGACATGCATTGTCCTCATTTTAATCTCTAGGTTTGCCCCGAGAGAAGTGAAAAGATTCTCAACAAATCCCTAGATGGCTTCAGTACATTGATGGAGATGGGCTAATCTATGGGCTGACTCTAAGGCTAGGGATAAGATGGGGGCCCTTGGCTATGCCAGGGAACACTTGCAAAGCAGCAAAGTTGCAAGCTCAGGAAAGAGAGAAGAAGCCAAAGAGGAGTTCATCATTCCGTCTGCTTGCATTTTTTTTATTTTATTTCTACAAGAATAATGGATGAAAAAAAGAGTCGTCATAAAAAAAGTACCTTTCCATCTCAAGACATTGATACAATCTCTCTTTTTTCTCTCTGCTAAGATTTTAGTTATTTTTCAGTTGGTATGAGAAACAAATGTTGTTATAAATAAATTGAAAATTTCACTTTTACCATATTTTTAATTTTAGAATTTGAAATAGTTCGTTGGAAATGTACATGGTTTTTATAACACGTATATTTTTATAGCACAATCCAAATATATTTGCATATTGGGACATGATCCAAAATGCACTTTGAATGAACCTATATTGGATATCCCACCATTCATTATACTACTTCAGACTCCTTTTGAAATACGGGAAAATTGTTTAACTCATGTGTTTATTTTTCAATGAAATTAAATTAGGTTCCTTTGAAATTCCAAAACTATGCGCGATCCTTATTTTTCAGAATTATTTTTGAAAGGAATTATTTTTCAGAATTATGTTTTGGACAATATCCTTTTGAACTCCGAAGGAAGGCCACCTATATATACTAATTAGAGTTCAAAAACTCAACGTTTTGAGGAAAATTGTTCTTATGTGGCCACATGGTTTTGAAATGATTTGATGATGCAGCTTTCGCTTTAAACATGATGCCTCCTAACCCTGACCAGGAGAGAATAATACAGGAGAGAGATGGGCAGTGATAGCGGTAGACTCGTTCCTTTAGTGCAGTCATAAATCATCTCCTCTTCTCCCATGGAGAATTTGTGTGGACGGGGCATGCCAGCGAGAGAGCAGCAGAATGGAGGAAGAAACTTTTAAAGCGGCAGCACCGCTGCAGGAGAAGGGAGGAGGACGGATAGGGAGCTGAGCACAGCTCCGGCACAGGCACAGCCACAGTGTTGCGCTGCTCAGCGTTGTTGGCGTAGAGATGCTCCTCCCTCCCTTTGCGTTGGCTTCTCTCTTCTCTCCTCTCCTGTCCTGTCCCCCACCTCTGCGCCTGCCAACCCCATTAATACGTCTTCTTTCCCACAGCCATCCCCTTCCCCCACACTCTTCCTCCTTCCCCAGCTTCCTCCTTTTTGCCCCCCTACCTTCCAACCATCCAAGAAACCCCCACACAGCCAGCCCACGCCCACGCCGCGCCAAAAGGAACTGCGATCCTCCTGCCCCCAGAAGCTGGCCGCATAGTGCCGCCAAGTTGGATTGGGTTGGTGCTGCTCGGCGGTCGCTTGGCCATGGAGGTGGAAGGGGATGCGGTGGCCAAGAACGACCGGAAGGTCGCAGGAAGTGGAGGTGGAGCGGTCAGAAATGGCGGTGGCGCCAATGGGAGGAGGAGGAGGTGGACGGGAGACGGCGGCGGCGCCGGCGCCGGCGGAGGCTTCAGGCAGCACCCGATCATCCAAGCCTACCCGGCGCTCCTGCCGCTGCCGATACACGCCGCCAACGCGCGGGCCAACGGCGCCGTCTCGCTCCCTCTGCCGCCGCCGGTGCTGCTGTACCTGCAGCCGCCGCCGCTGCTGTTCCCCAAGGCGGCGGCCATCGCTGCGTGCTACGGGAAGCCCAATGGGCCCCCGCCGCAGAGGGGGGCCGTGTGGAGATCGAGGAAGCCGCCGCCGCCGCCGCACGCCGTCACCGCCGCGCTGCTGCCGCTCCCGCATGGTAAAGCGCGCTCCTTTTTCCTTAGACTGATTACTTCGCTGCACCAGTACAGTTTGCTCGCAACATGTGTTTTTAAATACTTTTTTATTGGTTCATACTACTATTGCTAGTAGTTAGTGCTGTTGCTTTCTTGATCAGTGTGTGCTAGTATCTAGTTTAACTCTTTTAACCCCTCGTCTGCTGATGATAGTTGTTATGCTAGATTAGATGCTATCAAAGCAGTGTACTGTTCAACCGGTGCTTCAAATGGACTTTTGGCTTTGGAGCTTCGCTCCCCACACTGTGCGACCCAATGCCAGAAACGAAGCGAAGCCAGAAAACGGAGAGCGACGCCTACACAAGCGCCGGTTCTAACTCTTAAAATATTATTTCTTTCCGACGGCAGCTCAGTTTGATGGCGCGCGAGAGGCAGCGGCCGCTCAGTTGAAAGAAAGGAAAGAATTTTTTACAGCCATATGGGCCCCCCGTTTGCAGTTGGCCTTCGATGCCGACGCTGTGCTACAGAACACCGGTTCCTAATTTGCTTCGGTGGGGTCCAAAAAATTTGAGAGATAGCTATCACACAGTGGAAGGCCTTAGATGCTATCAAAGCAGTTTTTTGCATAATGGCCTATCACAGCCGGATGACGGCTAAGGTAATTTTAGGTGCTGTTGCTTCAAAAAAAAAAAAGGGTGCAAAATGCTACAGTACTGGATGACAAAATATTGAACAGCGCCATTTGTTGCCTCCGAGGCTTGTGATTTCATGGATTCATGCTTAGGGTTACATGCTTTTCTGTCGCCCTCCTTTTATCGCGTATCTGGATTGATAGGCATTCCTTGTGAAAAGGAGGGTACAAGAATGTTTAATATGAGACGCAGGCAAACATCTATTTGTGGTACTGTGGCTGACGCCTTTCTTGTTTTGACGGTTAGTCGTCCCCTTTCGCCCCCAACAAAGGGCATGTGCTTATCTTTTTTGGGAGGATTAGTTTTTAACTACCGCACCAGCATCATGTTCCTATGTTGTCTTTGGGACAATGATGTTCCATTATCTTGGTGTCTGTGCTATTTGTTTTCTGCATCACTCTTCTTGTTCTAAAATATATGATCATTTTCATCACCAACATTTACTGTTCATTGAACCTTTTGGCTTGCAATGTTTTTTTTATTTTATATGATTGTAATCACTACTGGCGTAACTGTTTAAATTTGCCCAGTTCTTTACATGATATAACATGTCAATTTCTTGGCAGGCGCCGAGGTGCTTCAGCACAAAAGGTGTTCCATTCATCAGAAAGAACCAGCTAACATGATATCAAATCATGTAAACACCCATCAGAATTCCTCCCTTATTCATGGAGCTACCATTGCACTGAGGCCTGATGTGGGTGGGGTTGAGGGAACAATGATTCCTCTTTATGCAAACCATTTCCTTGTGCGTTTTGACCCCAGTCAGAAGGTTTTCCATTATAATGTTGACATATCCCCACGCCCATCGAAGGAAACAGCAAGAATGATTAAGAATAAACTGATTGCAGAAAATTCAAGTGCTCTTTCCGGTGCCCTGCCTGCCTTTGATGGCCGTAAGAATCTGTATAGTCCCTTTGAGTTTCAACAGGGCAAACTTGAGTTCTTTGTTAGTCTTCCAGTTGCATCAGCACGATTTATACCAGCTGAAGAGAATGACCACATGCTTGATAAGAAACACAAGATTTTCCGAGTAAACCTTCGGTTGGTTTCAAAGCTAAGTGGTGAGGACTTGAACAAGTATTTCAATGAAGAGAATGGTGGTGTACCTCTTCCTCAAGATTACCTTCATGCACTGGATATCATCCTACGAGAAGGTTCCATGGAAAATTCTATTCCTGTAGGTCGGTCTTTGTATTCACGCTCCATGGGAGATGCAAGAAAGATTGGTGGTGGGGCTGTTGGATTGAGAGGTTTCTTCCAGAGGCTTAGGCCGACAAAGCAAGGCCTTGCCCTTAATGTTGACCTCTCAATCACAGCGTTTCATGAAAGTACCGGCGTAATTGCATACTTGCAGAAACGCTTTGAGTTCTTAAAGGACCTCACACAGATGAAGACTAGGGTTTTGACAGAAGATGAGCGAAGGGAGGTGGCAAAAGCTTTGAAAAATATTCAAGTTTTTGTGTGCCACCGTCAAACTGACCAAAGGTACTATGTGCATGGCTTGACTGAGGCTACAACAGAGAACCTCAAGTTTCGGGATCGAAGTGGGAAGGATTATATGGTAGCGGATTACTTCAAGGAGCACTACAACCATGACATACAATTCAGAAACCTTCCTTGCTTGCAGATTGGTAGGAGCAAACCGTGCTACGTGCCAATGGAGCTTTGTATGGTTTGTGAAGGCCAGAAATTTCTTGGCAAGCTCTCAGATGAACAAACTTCCAAGATGCTCAATATGGGGTGCCATAGACCAAGTGAAAGGAAAGGAATCATAAAGGGTGTTGTTGAAGGAGCATTCTCTGCAAGAAGGTACAACACAATTCAAAGTTTTTGTTATGTTTCTGTTTTATAGCAGTTATTTTCTTATTCAAAAGCACTCTGGAGCATACAAATGTAACCATAAGCTACATTATTTGGTTTCAGCAATGCTTGTGTTGATCAATTTAATCTCCAAGTGTCAAAGGACATGACACAGCTCTCTGGTAGGGTTCTCTTGCCACCAAAACTGAAGCTCGGCAATGGAGGACGCATCAAGGATATAACACCAGATAGATTTGATCGGCAATGGAATTTGCTGGACAGCCATGTTGCTGAGGGTTCCAAGATCAAGAGCTGGGCCTTGATAAGTTTTGGTGGAACCGCAGAACAGCACTCTTCTGTTCCAAAGTTTGTAAGTCAACTATCAAGCCGCTGTGAGCAGCTTGGGATTCTACTCAACAAGAGAACTATAGTTAGCCCATTGTTTGAGCGGATTGAACTCCTGAATAATGTGGACATCTTGGAGAGCAAGCTAAAGAAAATTCAGGAAGCTGCCTCTGGGAACCTACAGTTGCTAATATGTGTCATGGAGCGGAAGCATCGGGGCTATGCTGATCTGAAGCGTATTGCAGAAACATCCATTGGTGTAGTGACACAGTGCTGCCTGTATTCCAACTTAAACAAGCTGACCTTTCAGTTCCTAGCAAATTTAGCACTGAAGATAAATGCGAAACTTGGTGGATGCAATGTCGCCCTCTACAACAGCTTGCCGTGCCAAATTCCAAGAATATTTTCAGATGAGGAGCCGGTGATGTTCATGGGTGCTGATGTGAATCATCCTCATCCACTTGATGACTCGAGTCCATCAGTGGTGGCTGTAGTTGCGAGTATGAATTGGCCTTCCCCAAATAAGTACATCTCCAGGATGAGGTCGCAGACGCATCGCAAAGAAATCATCGAGAACCTTGATGTGATGACCCGTGAACTACTTGAAGAGTTCCTCAAAGAAGTCGGCAAGCTCCCAAGTAGAATCATATTCTTCAGGGATGGTGTGTGCGAGACACTATTCTGCAAGGTGCTGAAAGAGGAGATGCATGCAATTCGTGTTACATGCTCGAGATATCCAGGTTACAAGCCATCGATCACATTCATCGTAGTTCAGAAGAGGCACCACACTAGGCTCTTCCACAGGGAGAAGAATGGTGGCTCCACGCACTACACTGACCAGAATGTGCCACCGGGAACAGTGGTCGACACTGTGATCACACACCCAAGCGAGTTTGATTTTTACCTGTGCAGCCACTGGGGTACGAAGGGGACGAGCAGGCCAACGCATTACCATGTGCTGTGGGATGAATGCAAGTTCCAGTCCGATGAGATGCAGCAGCTCATATACAATCTTTGCTACACTTTCGCACGGTGCACCAAGCCTGTCTCGCTTGTTCCACCAGTGTACTACGCCCATCTCGCTGCATACAGGGGCAGGCTATACCTTGAGAGATCAGACTCGATGGAACTTCCAGAAATCTGAGATATATCCTATCCGGTGCGATGATGTGGACATAACGCATATGGTCAGCCATCTCCAAGCGCGACTAGAGCAATTCCCTTGCAAATATCTTGGTTTACCCTTGCGAATTGGTCGATTACATCGAGCAGATGAGCAAGCAATCATTGACCGAGTGGCTGCAAAATTGCCGGGATGGAAAGGAAGATTGCTTAATAAATCTGGCAGGTTGACTTTGGTCAAGGCCGTTCTCTCATCCATCCCAACTTACCATATGACGTCCTTTGTCCTGTCCAAGTGGGCTATTAAACGCATTGACAAAATAAGGCGCAGCTTCTTGTGGAAGGGATCTGATGATGCAAGAGGAGGTCATTGTGCAGTTAACTGGAAGAGGGTGCGTAGGCCGATGAAGCTTGGTGGTCTGGGGATTTCAGATTTGGCCAACTTTAACCGCGCTCTACGACTGAGATGGGAGTGGCTCAAATGGAAAGACACAACCAAACCTTGGTCTGATATGAATATTGTGCTCACAAAAGCAGAGCAAGATCTCTTCCGGGCCTGCACACAGATCACCATAGGCAACGGGGAGAGAACCTCCTTTTGGCATGATAGATGGCTAAATGGCAAGGCTCCAAAGGACTTAGCACCGGACCTTTTCCGTTTGGCGTGGAGGAAAAACGGGACAGTGGCCATGGGACTTACTGAGGGACGATGGAAAAGAGGGCTGCAGCGACTCTCCACCACAGAAGAAATCGATCAATATGTCCAACTGTGGACAGCTATCCAGCAGACCCAGCTGAATGACGAGCAGGATGACATTGTGTGGCGCTTCTCAGCCAACGGATGCTACTCGTCCCAATCTGCATACATGATCCAGTTTGCGGGATCCTTCGCCGATCATGATTGGCAGCGGGTGTGGAAAGCCAAGGCCGAAAACAAGAGCAAATTCTTCTGCTGGTTATTGCTGCAGAACAAGTTGTGGACAGCGGACCGAATCATCTCCAAAGGAGGCCAAGCCAACCCGATCTGCACCTTGTGCCGATCTACTGCAGAAACGGCGGCACACATGGTGGCGTCGTGCTCCTACTCCAACCACGTCTGGGCGACGCTGGCTGCACACATGGACCTGACCATTGCCCACCTGCCGGGGACGAATTACAGACGAATTAAAAGATGGTGGGATGATATGCTAGGGCCAAGACAACATCAGAATGCTGCATCTCGAGTGCAGGCCATCATATATATCACCTGGAACCTATGGAAGGAGAGATGCAGGCGTGTGTTCGACAACAAAGCCTTAACGGCTGATCAACTAGTGACAATCATCCGTCAGGACCTACAGGCTTGGCACACGGCGCAACTTTTTTGGGAGTAATCAGCTTAATGCATTGTATTTTCTTTTTTGTTTTGGCTTAGGCCTCGCTCACATGTACATAAACTCTTGCTGTTCTTCTTAATGAAAGGCAGAACACCTGCCATTATGCTCAAAAACTTTGTATAGAGCCACTCCATTGCAGACTGCACCACTGCCTAAGATCAGAGACAGTGTGAAGAGGCTAATGTTCTACTGCTAACCTTCTTACCAAAGTTATAAATTGTATCTTTTATGTTCTGTCTCTGGTATATGACCTGCCTTTCTGTAGCGCCCTGTATTTGTCTGAAACTGGAAACATGTACGACTGTTTCTGAACATAATCATGTAGAAATTTGTATCATTATGCAAAATTCCGATAGCCAACCGTGAGCTTCTCCATAGATAGTAGTACATCCCCACTGGTGTTGGTAGGGACCTGTGTTGGTAACCTGTGTTGGTAAGGTGGGGCTTTGCATTTTGTTGTACTATCCGGACAGTGACATTGGTCCTGGACTTAAGCTAGTGTTTGCTGTCGTCTCGCGATTCTCTCTTTTCTTTTTATTTCTTTTATGGGAATATAACACGTTTTGGCTTTGGGAAATCATTCAAAAGCTGGGAGGTGAATAGGTTGCGAATACGTTATCAAGCCTAACCTTTTTTGAAATATGCAAATACAAGCTGCAAAAAAACGGTTAACGATTTGTTCGAACTGATTTGTTTCAGATGGGCATGAGTTGTGCTTTTAACGCAGCGCCACATGAAGCACAGTTGTCCCAAACTTAAAAATAAGGCATTTAATACAGGTTTCTGTATTTTGCACAATCCTTTGAGTCGAACCTATGAGATCCAAACTAAAGCTAATTTGAATGTGTGTTATACCTCAATCTTGACAGGGTATTGGGTAGCTTGAATGAGTATCAATTATATGCAAGTGAAGTACTACCATTTTTTTTTTCTTCTCGTTGAACAGACAGAATGGAATCAAAACATCACGTGCTGCCATCCTAGGGTGTAGGATAGCGAGCTTAAACCAGAGGGACAGACCATTTGTCCCGGAAAAGATGTGATTTGATGTGCATGAGTTGTACTTTCGACGCAGCATCATGTGGGGGCAGCTCTGTTGGCAGCTGCAGAGGGCAATTTCAGTTCATTTTCTGTGACCTTCCCAACCCTTTTGTCTTCTCGTGGTCCCAAATATGCCCCAAATATACGGTTAATCATAAATTGGCGTATTATCTTCATTAAAAATTATACATGTTTGTGATTTTAAATGAATTTTGATATTATCATTTCCAAAATTGGTAGGCTAGTTGCTTTTGCTGTCTAATTACCCCTAGCTAACTATTCTTATCCTATCCATATAGCTTAGCTTGGGGTGGTGACAGTTTTCTCTTTTCTCTCAGTCTTAAACTGCTGTTAATAACTGAGACCCTCTTGTTTCGTTGTGAAATGGAGGTGGGGTTCCCCTGGTTCGAAAAAAAAATCATTTCAAAATTGGCGTATTTTGTTCATGTACCCGCTTGACATATTGACAGGACACATTAAGCATGTTATTAATTTTTTTTTGCGAATTTGTTATTAAGCATGTTATTAATGTTATTTGGGACAACTCCAACTCTCAGATCTGTGTTGGATAAAAGGCCGACGCCATGGCTGCTGCTTGGAGGAAGCTCGCTGTGGATGTTGCTCGAAGGTAGGCGCCATGCGATGGAGCGGGAGAAGAGAACAGAGCACGAGGCACGGTTGCTACAAAACGCGCGGGCGTGCCTGAATGTAGCAACCAAACACAAATTATTGAGACTGAGGGGGTGTAAAGATGGCAACGGGCAAATTATCCGCGGATAGGGCCCTCACCTGCCCGTGCCCGCGCCCCAAATCCCGTGCCCGCGCCCGTGTCCGTTGCCCGCCACGGGCAGGAAACGTCGCCCGTGCCCGTCGCCCGCGGATATCTGCTGCCCGCGGGCATGTCCGTCTGCCCGTCGCGCGAGCAGGGGAGGGCTAGGCGCCGCCGCTGAGCCCGAATGAGGTCACGCGAGGGTGCAGGCAGCCCAGCGGTGTGCTCGCGGCGAGGCGGGGGCTGGCCAGGAGCGGCGCCGTCGCGTGACAAGAGGAGGGAGAGGGGAGGCGCAGCGGCGCCAGTAGAATCGCCGAGACTGGAGAAGAGATGGGGCCTGGGAGGGGCGGCACAAGAGGATGAAGCCCAAGCGATCCGCGCAGGCGCAGCGAGATCGAATTGAGAAGGAGAGGGCGGCGCCGGGAGAAGCATCGAGACGGGGTGGCTAGATTTCCTTTCTTTTTCTATTCGACTGGGGCGGCGACTGTCTTCTTTGACTGGAACGAACACCTCCAAGCAAACAAAAATCTGGGCAAAAGCGGGCACACGGGCATGCGGGCACGGATAAAGATTTTGGCTGCTCGTTTACATATGCCCGTTGGATCTAAACGCATGCCCGCATCCGCGCCCGCGGGCACAAAACTACACCCGAATCCGTGCCCATCGGGTTTTCTGCCCGCGGGCACGCGGATATTCCATGCCCGTTGCCATCTTTAAGGGGGTGTTCGTTGAACTGCCGCTAAAGTTTAGACCCCTCTAAAAAAAGAGAATCTTACTATTTAAATTTTTTTTATTCATTTAATGACAAAACCTATGTCACGACCCCCCCTCTAAATCGCGAGACGAATCTAATGAGCCTAATTAATCTATGTTTTGCTACAGTGATGCTACAGTAACTATCTTCTAATCACGCCTTAATTACCCTCATTAGATTCGTCTCGCGAATTCGAGAGGAGTCCTGAAATTAGTTTCGTAATTAAACTTTATTTGTAATCACAATATTCGTTGGAAAAACCCTCTAAAGTTTACACCCCCTGCACCAAACACGAATTATTGCGACTGAGGCATCACTAAGGCTCAGACAAATGGCTCCAAGGCAGCAACCAAATTGAGTACTTATTCGACTGTTTGGCTGTGTCTCCATTGTTGATTGTACCACTGGTTTCAATTCAACCGTACCAATAGCACCTCTCGTAGCATCTATCTATTATATATATATTTGACGACAAAAAAGATCCAACACGTTCGCTTTAAAATGCTAGAAATTCTCACGTTAATCCGAGAAAATAAAAAGAAAAAATTACCCACAACTGCCATTATAAAAAGATTAGTCACAAAACACCCTAAAATTATTTATCAAATAGCTAAATTTAGAATAATAAAAAATAGCTAAAAATACCCCTCGCACCTATTTCTAAATTACCCATCATGCCATTATGAGTCAAGAAATAGCTAAATTCGAAATAATAAAAATAACCAAAAATACCCTTCACACCTATTTCTAAATTACCCTCCATGCCATTATAAGTAAAAAAACTAAATTTGGATTATAGAAAATAGCTAAAAATAGTATTTTTAATTTACCCACGATACCATTATGAGCTCAAAATAGCTAAATTTACCTATTCTAAATTACCCACAATGCCATTATGAGTTAAAAATAGCTAAATTAAAAATAATAAAAAATAACAAAAAATACCCTTCACGCCTATTTCTAAATTACCCTCCATGCCTTTATAAGTAAAAAAATGAAATTTGAATTATAAAAATAGCTAAAAATATCCTTAATTCTTATTTTTAACTTACCCACTATACCATTATGAGCCAAAATAGAATAATAAAAATATCCAACATACACTTAATTCTGATTTCTACATACACCGTGATATGTCTAGCTAGCATGGCACATTTTCTTATTTTTAGCATGACACATTTTCTTCAATTTTTTTTTTAGAACCACACATTATTTTTTCCTACCATGACATATGTTACTCCATTGTTTAGCATGACACGTTTGCACCGACCTTACTTCTAAAACAAAATCAAATACATTGCTAGATAAGACACAATTTAAGAAAAAATAATGACTGATCTCACACTCAAATTGAGGGATTGTGTGAATTCTCCAATCTTTTTTCTACTTTTTTTAAATATAGAGTATAAAATAAATAACAAAAATAAACTATATTAAACTTTTACAATAATATAAAAATATTTTAAATAGTTTAGTAAAGCTAGCTGCGCAAATGCGCGGGCAGCAATTATGAGTTAAAAAATAGCTAAATTCGGAATAAGAAAAAAATAAAAAAAATACCCTTCACATGTATTTCTAAATTACCTGTCATGCCATTATAAGTCCAAAAAATTACTAAATTTAGATTTTAAAAATAGCTAAAAATATTCTTAATTCTTATTCCTAATTTACCCATCATACATTATGAGTCTAAAATACCTAAATTTGGGAATAATAAAAACATCCAAAACACACTTAGTTCCTATTTCTAAATACGCCGTTATAAAAAGACATCGTCATAAGTCTAGCTAGCTGCACATTCTCTTATTTTTAGTATGCACATTTTCTTCATTAGATTTGTTTGTAGCACAACACGTTCTTCTCTATTTCGATCATGTATCTTTGTCGTCCTGTTGCCACAATGATGATCTTTACATGCTACTTATTAAAATAAATATAGCATTAGGTAATGATGACTCATCACACACTCAAATTGACAGACTCGGTGAGAACTTTTTCCAATCATTTTTTGCTATAAAATATATTACTATAAATAATAATAATAATAATAATAATAATTATAAATTATGTTTAAACTACTATAGTAATATAAATAATTTAAATAGTTTAATAAGCCTAGCCGCGCGAATGCGCGGACAGCCATACTAGTTTTCTAACAAGATATTGTAATCTCAAAGTACCACAAATATTAAGGAGGCGTCGTGTATCATGCATAAAAAAAATCAGGAGTGCTTATTACATTGTTTCTTAATAAAATTCGCCAAGTATAGATAATGTCTAACAATAATTAGATATGTTTTTGACAAACATCTCTTGTAAAATTGAGATGTTGCTTTTGTGGTGATACTAGCTAATGGTCACCGTAACCCTACTAGTATATGATGTAAGAAATCTTGATTTCTCCTCGTAGAGAACAAAGATTTATTGCCACAACTTGCTTTGTGTATTCTTTGTCTTTACGTGGGAAATTATTTCCATTTTCTAAAAAAAATGTTCTTTGTCTTTGGTTGTGTATCACTCCAGCTCAACTTGCTTTGTGTATCACTCCCCTGATCAGTCCAGCTCTCCTGATCTGGCTCAGCCTCGGATCTAATCATATATGGTACTTTTTTTTCCATTTTAAGTGTCATTTTAGCATCATTTTTTTTTCAAAAATGTGTCAATTTCACTTCCCGATGCAGGTTTCTCTGTATCTCTCTCCTCCTTCGTTGCTCATAGTTTTCAGCGCGTTCTCTATATTTTTTATCTCTCGTGTAAGGCTAGAATGACATTTATTTTGAAACAGAAAGAATAAGTATGATAATGCAAATTTACCCAAGTTCTTCCAATGTTTTACTCCATAAGATAAGTATTACTGGCGTTGACATGTGAAGCTTACATGCACAAGCAACCTTGGTGCAGGTTACAGACCACAGTGTATATGCAGACGAAGGTACCTTCACATCACCCGGTCAAAACTTTGATTCAAAGACTAGTGGTGCCACCGTGCCAGTGGTTCAGGGTTTGGGGAGTACAGTAGATGAGTGAAAGTAAAATGAGGAGATATAGTAGTAGTCTTCTAACAAGAAGAGATCTCATATATTTTACAAGATGGAGGGAGTAATGTACAGCTAGGAAGCAGTTTTTACCTCCGTATACGGTCTGCATTTCGAATGCAAGATTGAAATAAATTGTTGCACGAAATTAGCTCACATAATCACTCTGTTTCTCAATACTACCGAGTTTGCGGTTCTGAACTTGGTCACTGAACAAAGAAAATGTGAAAAAAGTGACGGACATATGGAATGAGTGGAGAGAGAGGGGTAGAGATAGACACGTGAAAACAATAAATTAGAAAGTGAGAATGAAAAAAATATATTAGAAAATGATAACTGCATATACTTTGATAAGAAAAATTAAATGTTCAAACCGCGTATATTACCCATTATGAAATACTCCTAGAGGAGTAGATGCATTGGAAAGTCTCATCTTCACTGATCGCATTGGAATGATAAATGCTACTCCTAGCTGAGCTGGAGTAACTGTTTGCAGCTATAGCTGGCTGCCTGGCTCCTTGTTCACAGCGAATAAAATCCTCATGGCATGCAGATGAAGATCTCCCCAGCCATAAATTTTGCTGTGCAGCTCAGTGATGATGGCAATTCACATGGAGGAGTTATCACTTTTTGTGAACGACGAAGAAAGCTGAATGGACGTCGGAAGCAATGCATTCAAGAAAACCAGCTGCAGCTGCGTGGAGGCTCGGAGCATATCCGCAGCCAGAACACAAGCCTATTATTACGCGTTCCGGTGTTCTGCACACGAGTTATTAGCTTCTTAAGAATCGATTTTATGTGAATCAGCCTTATTTTCTTTACTGAACAAATAATCCTACTTGCGTCGTTTCTCAATCACTGCTCGTGAACAAGTATATGGGTGTGTTTGTTGCATAGAGTCTAAACTTTAGAGGGTTTTTGTAACAAATATTGTAATTACAAATAAAGTTTAATTACAAAACTAATTTCAGGACTCCGCTCGAATTCGCGAGACGAATCTAATGAGGGTAATTAAGGTGTGATTAGAAGATAGTTACTGTAGCATCACTGAAGCAAAACATAGATTAATTAGGCTCATTAGATTCGTCTCATGATTTAGAGGGGGGGTCGTGACATAGGTTCTGTCATTAAATGAATAAAAATATTCTTAAATAATAAGATTCTTTTTGATGTGACAGGTCTAGACTTTAGAGGGGGTGCAACGAACGCGTCCTATATGCTTCTTGCCAGGTTGGGTCCAGGCCTTCATGGATGCATCTTGCTGTCTCTGTGTGCATTTTTTTTTATACTGGTGAAGAACATATCTACAGGAAGCGGGTCCTTCCATCCTGTGCTTAATCTTTTTCCGTGGCAATTCATCCCTTTTGCTCCCTGCCTCCATCAGCAATCTCTATCTCAACATTCATTCGTCCTTGGTCTGTCCTCCTCCTCCAAAAGGATGGCTGCAAAGTGCGTTAATTTTCTCTGCTTGAACAGAGGTAGCGTGCACATTTTTCTTTTTGAGAGAGAGAGAGTGTGTGTGTACTTGGATGAGGGGAGAGAGAGAGAGAGTACTTGGATGAGGGGATGTGTCCGTGGCTTGTAGCGGAGGAGAGGGAGACAGAAAGGAGTTGAGGTGAGCGCGGCAGCAAAGCTTCAGCAGGGGAGACGAGCTGTGGGCGCACTGCAGCATTGAGTTGTCACAGCGGGGGACGCCAGTGTGAGAAGAGAGGGGGGCCATTTGCTTGCAGCGACCTGGATCTTCCATGCCACGCCCCTTGCGGCCATCGTGTACCTGACTAGCTGCTACACGGGGTACCAATACCATGCTTTCCAAAGTTTTCTTTCTCCTTTTTGGAATTTCTGAAACGTACGTTGAGTCGAACTGGCCATACAATGAAATAACCTTATCAGTCAACCGAAACAAACACCCGCACAAGGGCGTCTGGTCTGATTTTCTGAATATGTACATCGTGCCGTAGTTGACTGCAGTGCTAGTTCAGTTGCACGGCCACTCTTATCAAATGTTTGTTGGGTTGAGAATATGTCGTGCACTTGTACTGGGCAACGGCACAAATTACTGAGCAAACAGGCTTGGGACTGATTCTCCATGGGGCGGGAGCAGGAGCAGGTGCCCTGTTGATTCATGGGCAAACCCCATTCACGCAAATGGTTTGCGATGAACTGCTAGATGGTAGAACAACTGGGTGGGGTTCAGGAAATTAGTTTGGTGCTCTGTTCCTTTTGTTGGGCCTGAAGAGCCTAAATAGGCCCAGGCTTGAAACTACGATAGGCATGGGAAGCAGCCCATGTGACACACCAGCTACGAAACCCAAAAGTATATAACTATGTTTCTCCGAGCAAACCACTTTGACAGTTAGCTAAAAATCAAGTCAATAGAAGCAGCTTATGAACCATTAGAATAGTGACACATAATTTAAACCTATTAGAGCAATGCTAATTATTGCAAATATATCTTGGATGCATAGGTCATGACATTTTCATTGGCGTGATGAAATAGATCTCCCTTAATCTAAAAACACAAAAGAATTGAGATACACGATATATAGTTTGTCAACAAAATGGATTTAGCAACAATAGCATAGATACTTACTAGTACTGATTTTAAATGGCACTTTATGCAATCCTTGATTAAACATCTCAGCAATTTCTTTGTGAATAAATACACTCGAAATAGGTACAAATCTTATCGACGCAAATTCATCCATGAAAGTAAAATATAATTGCCGATCATAATACGGGAGTTACCAAATGTCATATTAGTTGATTATGTTTCTTGTGGCATGACTTATCTACCCATATTCGAGAACACTACAACATATATCCTCATATTTACGTCTTTTTTATTCTCGACGACATGCCCACTACAATGAAGATCTTTGAAATTTTGTGCTCAACATGCATCTCAACCATGGATTGAATTTCCAATAATTCTTGCAATCTAGCTATATTGCATTAATATATCTCATATCATAGATGAAAACGCAGTCTGAATGTCTAGTTCTATCCAAACGTGGGGTCTAACTTTCCTTATTTAAAGTTCACGAGTTTCATAGTTTTAATTCTGGCATGATATGTGAATGGAGAAAAAAAAGTAAAACTTTGATGTAGGTGGTCTTATTAGACAAATATCGCATGATAGCACAGTTTTTTGTTACAAAGACAAGGTGTTTCATGAAGTTTTTCAAGTCTAGTTTGTTGGATGCATAGGTGCTTTAGATGGAACTCACATTCAGATTATCACTGATAAGGAGTCACGACATGATGAATCACGTTTGGACATGATGAATAGGAGTGGTCTCAGAACCTATAATGTTTTAGCAATAGTGGACTTCGCAATGCGGTTTCTTATTTGTAGGAGCCGGGAGTGTGGGGTCATGCAATGACATGGAGGTCCTAAGGGATTGTTGGATGCAGCAAAGTTACCCACATCCACCAGCATGTTAGTATTTTTGTTGATGGATTTTAAGGCACAAAACTACAATTCCTATGTGTCACTAATGTTGTATGTTACTAATGTTTTGTAGGAAGATTTTATCTCTGTGACACTGGTTATGAATTCAGACAAAGGTTATTTGACCGCCATATCAGAATAAAAGCAGGCAACCACAGACTAGAATTATTCAGAGGAATTTTAACAAGCATCATTCAATCCCATGTTTGTTGAAAGGACAATTGGGGTGCTGAAGTCAGGTGGCGCATATTAAAGGAAGTTCCGTATTGTGCGAGACAGATTCAAAACAAGATCATCATTGCATGCTTTGGTATGCACAACTATTTGCAGTCCCTTGATCCACCAGCCGGACTACAGATGATTGCCAATCCTGCAGTTTTGGATTTGGTGGCACAACATGCTGGTTCTAATTAATAAATATTGTTCACTAAAGGTTGCACAAATCTCAAACTTCCATATAAAAACTTGATCGCATCATACAAATGATTATCATTTAACATATTTTAGACCCACAGATTACTTTACGTCGTAATTTGGTTTTCTTACTAGCGATTGTTTCACAACACAATGTTATATAGCACAAGTACACAAACCATATACCAAGTACATATTTAGGGTGGCGAAAAACGAGAGTAAGTAAAAAAATTGATGTAGATTTATCTTAAAAAAACTAGAGTGGCTTAATGTAATATAGTAGTTTTCTCTAAAAAAAGTACTAATATAAAAACAACTTATATCCATCCAGTTTTGAGTCCTCACTCAACAAAGTGTTATCACATTAATGACTGGTTATTGTTGAGGACATGCCCATGAGCAATGAAGAACTGTGAAACTTCGCGTTCAATCATCCATGGATTGACTCTTCTGTTCTTATAAAAACTTTATAGCTACTGCACTATACCGTAGCAGGATAATTGCTTTCTCGCATCAAAATATACACTAGTTATCATTCAACATCATTTAGTCCCATAGATTACATAAATCACGATAATTTGTTCAGCAATTGTTTTACAACACCGTTACATAGCACCACAAGTACACAAACCACATACCAAGTAGTTTCCTTGCGTATTTCTTAGTGCTTAGACACGTCTCCGCCGCATTGACCACTGAGTAATCAAGCCACAGAGGCGCGCATGCTTAATTGCTCCAACACAGATGGCACGCGCACGAGCATATATATGGCTCGATCCGCCACAGGATTACATGACAGGGTACGCGAGGTCCATGGCGACACCGCACATGCCGCCGCGCCCGACGTCGCGGCGCAGCCGCAGGTACCCGCGCTCGCCCCATCCGGTCCCCCACGAGTTCTTGACGATCCAGTACTTGAGCCCCGTGGAGGCGTCGGCGCCGTAGCCGACGACGGTGATGGCGTGGTTCATCCTCGTGCCGCACTGCCCGGAGAAGACGCCGCCGCTGTAGTACTGCAGGTTGCCGCCCATCTCGACGGCCGCCGCCACGGGCTGCTGCGCCACGGCCCGCTGCAGCTCCGCCTCGCCCGCGGGCACCTGCACGTAGTCCCGGATCCTCGCCGCGTAGTTGGCCGCCCGTGACCGGCTGCAGTAGTTGCGCCGCTCCTGGTACGGGTAGTTGGCGTCCGTGGTGATGCCGCCGTTCTCGATCACCCACCGGTACCCGTTCACGAAGTAGCCCAGGTTGCAGCCGCCGTCGTAGGGGTCGCAGTCGATCAGCTCCTGCTCCGACAGCGACACCAGCCTCCCAGTCCTGATCTTGTTCAGGCTCTCGATCGTCGCCGTTGTCACGAACGCCCAGCAGCTCGCTGCATTTTTTTTTTGCATATATATATATGTGTATACCCGGCTCTTAATTAGACACGTCAGTATTAATTAGTAAACACCCGAAATCAAAGGAAAAATTATAATAATTTACGACGTACGTACCGCATTCGCCCTGGTTCTTGATCGGCGTCACGGCGCCCTGGGACCGCCAGTCCACGCTGGTCGGCGCGTCCACGGCGACGCCCTCGGAGAAGGACGACGACGCGTTGGCCTTCTTGCTTCTCCCAACCGGCCCCTTCATGGTGTACCTGTCCAGGAACTCCTCCGGCGTCAAGTCGGTGAACTGGTTCTCGCCGAGCTGGTACGTCAGGTTGCCGTCCCGGTTGGTGGCCTCGATGTGCTCCATGTTCCGGCGGTACACCTCGAACCGCCGCCGCTTCTCCTCCGCGGTCGCGTAGGAGCGGTTGTACGCCGCCTGCCACCGGAGGAACCGGTCCATCATCAGCTTGTCGCCGGCGGCGTCCACGCTCTCGGCCCCGGCCGCCGCCGGAGAGGCGGCGAACGTGAACGTGACGAGCAGGATCAGGGCGAGCACCGGCGTGGCTCCACGGGGAGAAGCCATGGAACCGTACTTGGTGTTCTACTTTGTTCTGATCTTGCTAATTAAAACGTTCAAGCTGGTTGTGTTTTATACACTGTGCTGTGGCTTCTAGCTAGCTAGCTTGTCAAGTGTGATCGTGCCGTTGGAGTGTTCATGGCGCGAAACGACATGTCTTTAGCCAGTGTCGAGCCAAGTGGAGGGGTTTGAATATGTCAAACGGATATCTCCGAGCAATGCATGCAGGACGCGCCAGGTTATTCATTTAGTTTCAGGAACTGTAACGAACCGCATTTTCTCTTGCGACATTGTTGTAGCGCTAAATAGGTGCTTTCTGGTGCATGAATGAATTTGTTAGGTTTCACTGGCGTGCACACTAACAATAAGTTAGCGGGTTAGCTAGGGCTCTCAATACATGTCGTACCAAGCATCGCCGGTGTGATCGAATCCCACGCGATCCTTGTAGCTGGGATCTCGTACATACACTAGTGGACACATCAAGGTTTCAGGTTGCTTTTTATTCTGGCATTAGCTCCACACCTTAGTTTGAGTTGTCCCTACAAAGTTAAAATTATAATCAAGCAATCCCCCCCCCCCCCCCCCCCCCCCCCCCCCACACGACACATGCGTGCGCGCACACCACCCTCTTTGGTACTTTAGATATCTATGTTCCTTTCAAAGGGTCGGGCTGCAATGCTGCAAGAGAGTAGCAAGGCTTTTCATTTTTTGCGGGCTAAGTGGGTCGACAAGATGGATTGTCAAGTTTCTAGGCACATTACTATAAATATTTACTACGCTTCAATCGATGGAATTTGTTTCGTCCCTCAGTTAGCTTAATAGTAGGTTAGGGTTAGGGGTGAAGCCAAAAGGGAAAACAACTTGAGGTGATCGAGCTACCTTGATGGCACTTAGTCAATCGTGAGGCGTCTCAAATTTATTTTTTATAGTTATTTGCATGGTGAGGTGTTTTGAGTTGGTGACAATAAGGTAGATGTGAGACGAGAACATATCGGGGAAACTCCTTCATGAAAGACCTATGACCTCTGGTACAAAAAGGGTCAAAGAAACCCGAAGTGACGTAATTCAAAGAAAGGACACTGGCTTGAGGACTGTTGAAGGGTCACGAATGGGCAGCCATGAGATGCCTTGCCAATTAAGGTTTCAAAAGAGTCCAGTGCTGCTATGTAAAGAAAACATTTTTTATATTTATGTATAGAAATATTCTAAGAATGTCTAAAATAACCCTTCATTTCCATATGAATAGCCACACCCCTAAGCACATTCGAGAAAACATAATATTGCATTTCCTCTCTACCTTCGTAATTGCATCGCTTTTCAATAATGTTTGGTGGTCTTACCGAATAGTGAAACCCCCAGCAGAGGTTCGTCATGCGGATGCATGCTTAGAGTGGCCTAGGCTGGTGGCGGTGGTGATTAACAAAGGAGTAGGATGATAAATTGCTAGGGTTTTTGAGGTTCACCGCTCACAACTGATGGAGGACATCACCGATCGACCAATGTCCCGTTGGGGGGATTAAACTTTGGCAGATCTAACATAAATCAATACCAGGGTGTGGGTGATGCTGCACACCATTTTGACTCAAGCGGAAGAAAGAATAATAGAAGTGTCAAAACTAGGCAAAGAAATGAAGTAGGATTGAAGATCCAAATAAGCTCAGCAATCCATGGAAACATTCACAAAATTCATTGTCATTGTCTATGTAGCAACGTCTGGACTAATGCACTTCTGTGACAGTAAGTTGCATGCTTGATAAAGGATGTAATAAACATCAAGTACGAAACATTTCCTCTGTAAATATGATTGAAACGTCAATCATATACGTTCTGATTTTACACGGAAGTGGTTTTTTTTAGATAGATTATGCAATTTTGCAGGGCCCATCGATGAATCGAATTCAAATATACCCTTAGTTTGATGGCCGAATTGTGTAAGGCTCGATTGTTCCATCAGAGATTAACGAAGGGAAGGAGGCTAGAGGGAGCAAAACAGACACACACACACCTTTGTACAACTCAGACACTCCCAACACACGCACACTCACCCCTATGAACACACATATATACGCAAATCCTACCCCTATGAGCATCTTCGAAGACTGAGCCGGCAAATTCTCGAGATTAACGAAGTCACCATTGGGCTGAGCCGGCAAATCCTCGAGATTAACGAAGTCACCATTGGGGCCTCGCCGTCGACGGCCACACAACGCTGTTAAATCCTAGAAAATTCTCTCCCACAGGGAGTCGAACTCAGGAGCACAATGCCGTTAAATCCTTAAAAAAATACGCTCCCACAGGAGTGGAACCCAGGACCTCAAGTGCTACTGAGGCTCTTGTAACCACTACACTACAGGCCTTTTCGCATGTTTAACAACTTTTAACATTATGAAAATAAGGACAGATGTGCACAAGACACGATTTTTGAACTCCATGTTTAACGACGGTGCAATATGGTTTTTGTTTGATTGTGTGGCACAAGAAGCTAAGATACTAATTTCATTTGCCTCTTGATTATTTGATCCTATCAAGATGCAATAAAGTAGCAAACCGGGGCTTCAGAATTCATATTACAGCCCGGAATTCCTCATGCAAAACCCGATCTGATCTTCTGATATTTTTTAAAAAATTATTCGATCAATGATCAGTCTTGACAATGTTGTTTGGCTGATCCTCTTCTGGCTTATTGCTTTGCTTGTGGCTCGTGATGCTGCGAACTCGCGGAGCTGCGGACGACTGGGCAAACATGCAAGGCCATGGGGCCGATGGTAGTGGTGCCTGGTCATGAGTCATGACTCATGACTGATCGGATGATCGCGTCCAGGACAGAAGATTGAGATCAGAGATCAGACGACGAAACCAGACGGTAGTTATTTGTGAAGTAATTAGCCAGCAGTTGGCTGAGTTTATCTTTTTCTTTTAGAAAATGAGATTACATTCCAGCCTCTGTGTGTCTGCACAACCGACCCGCACACAGCCTGGTTTATTACATAAACCAAAAAAGAAGAGAATGATATAAATTTAGTAAAAAATATAGTTCTAAAGGTCGTCCGCATCTAATATCGATTTAGTACTAAAGGCTGAGTTTATCTAGCCTGCCACAAGTAAAAGAGCAAAATGAAACACAGAAAAAAAACTTTGCTACTATAAATTTTGTACTTAAAAAATGCCAGATTTTGCATATGTGCTACTCTCTCCAGTTTTAAATTGTTGACATCATTTATTTTTTTCGCCACGTTTAACCATTCGTCTTCTTCAAAATATTAGTCAAACATGCAAAGTTATAAAGTATATTTTAACTTTCTTTAATGATAAAAAAATCATAACAAAATCTAAGATAATTTTTAAAATATTTTGAATAAGACGAATTATCAAACGTCACTAAAAATGGTCAAACGTCAACAATTTAAAACCAGAGGGAGTATAGGCTGAAAAAGGGTGATCGGTCCAATCGGATTCTAGTCTAATTATATCATTCAAACTACATTTCATTTGGACCGTCGGGTAGCATTAATCGGATGATCTGGCATTTGATTGGCTGGTTCTAAGATTAATTATGTCTAGCGAAGACACACATGTATAGTACTACTATAACACGTTGACGAGCTTGATTGAGTAATCACTGCCACAGAAACAGAGAAAACATTGGGCCGGCCAGAAATATATATATTACGAAATTGTAAACTTGGGCGTTTGCAATAATCATATATAGTGAACATAGCGCAGATGGCATCTACCCGCGCATACTTAGCACAACTGAGCAGGTATGGTATGGTGATCGATATGTGCACACATCATCGATGTTCAACGCGCGCGCGTGTGCTAACAAAGAGTAATTAAGTAGCACACATAGATCATCACATAACCGGGTACGCGAGGTCGACGGCGATGCCGCACATGCCGCCGCCGCCAACGTCGCGGCGCAGGCGCACGTACCCGCGCTCGCCCCACCCGGTGCCCCACGAGTTCTTGACGATCCAGTACTTGAGCCCCGAGGACGCGTCGGCGCCGTAGCCCACGACGGTGACGCCGTGGTTCTCCCGCCCCGCGCACTGGCCCGAGAAGACGCCGCCGCTGTAGAACTGCAGGTCGCCGGTCATCTGGACGCCCGCGGCGACGGGCTGCTGCGCCACGGCGCGCTGCAGGTTGGCCTCCCCCGACGGCACGCGCACGTAGTCGGAGATGCTGGCCACGCGGTTGCCGGCCTTGGCCTCGCTGCAGTAGCCCCGGCGGCCCTGGTACGGGTAGTCCGCCGACGTGGTGAGGCCGCCGTTCTCGATCACCCACCGGTACCCGTTCGTGAAGTGGCCACGGTTGCAGCCGCCGTCGTAAGGGTCGCAGTCGATCAGCTCCTGCTCCGACAGGGACACCAGCCGCCCCGTCCTGATCTTGTTCAGGCTCTCGATCGTCGCCGCCGTCACGAACGCCCAGCAGCTCGCTGCATGCATCAAAACCCATAATATATTTATCTCTCACTGGACATGTGAAAATTAACTGAAATGTACAAAAAAGACGTCGCAACTCGCAACCGAGACCAAGGACACTTTTTACGTACGTACCACACGAGCCCTGGGTCTTGATCGGCGTCACTGCGCCCAGGGACCTCCAGTCCACGCTGGTCGGAGCGTCCACGTCGGAGAAGGAGGCGTTGGCCTTGATGCCGCCGTCGTCATCAACGCGCTTCGGCATCCCCTTCATGGTGTACCTGTCCAGGAACTCCTCCGGCATCAGGTCGGTGAACTGGTTCTCGCCGAGCTGGTACGTCAGGTTGCCGGCCCGGTTCGTGGCCTCGATGTACTCCATGTTCCGGCGGTACACCTCGAACCGCCGCTGCTCCTCCTCGGCCGCCGCGTAGGAGCGGTTGTACGCGGCCTGCCACCGGAGGAACCGGCCCATCATCAGCTTGTCGCCGGCGGCGTCCACGCTCGCGGCTGCTGCCGGAGAGGCGGCAAACACGAACGTGACGAGCAGGATCAGTGCGAACACGGGCATGGCTCCTGAGGGGAGAGCCATGCTACCTCTAGCTGGAACCTAGTGTTATCGTGCCTGTACTATGTACTTCGTTCGATATGCTTATGCTTGAACATTCAAGCAGGCCGTGTTTATATACTGCGCTAGCTGTAGCTTGTGAAGCGCGATCGCGCCGTTGGAGTGAGTACTCGGTGCGTAACGACATGACTTTAGCTAGTGTCGAGTCAAGTGGAGGGATTTGAAGGCCTGGAGCAGCCATCGGCGAGCAATGCATGCTGTGTGCTTTTAGTTTAGGAATAGTAACGAGCTACATTTTCTCTTGGGAAAATTTTGTAGTGCTCAATACGTACCCATTTTGCACAAAAATAAGGTTTCTCAGCGGTGGTTGTGTCCTCCCACACATGCAACCGCTTCTCAAGACCCATAAGTGATCCCCACATCGTTTTTGAAATCTATACGAACGGTTCTCGAAAGAAATACAACAGGGTGTATAATAAGTATATATGGTTGAAAAAAATTAAATATAAAATGTGTTTTTCAAGGTTTGTATGTGAAGCGCGTGCTCTCTCTCTCTCTCTCTCTCTCTCTCTCTCTCTCTCTCTCTCATGCATAATGCCATAGTTAACGCATAGAGTATAGGGCAAACTCACATCGTGCTATTCACCACGTACTTAGGCGAAGAGCAAATGGCTCAGCTACTGGTCATATATTCACCGTTTCCTTGTCAAATACTCCCCCCGTTTTTAAATTGTTGACGCCGTTGACTTTTTTCAGTACATTTGACCGTTCGTCTTATTCAAAATATTAGTTCAAATTAACAAATTATAAGTTATGTTTAACTTTCTTTAGTAATAAAATCATTTATAACAAAAATATATGGTAACTTCGAAAATTATTTGAATAAGACGAATGGTCAAATGTAACGAAAAAAGTCAATGACGTCAACAATTTAAAAACAGAGGGAGTATTATGGTAATGTGACTTACTAAGACCAGCATTACTTCATAATGGTGGCGTTAATTCTTAATTACTAAATACTACTATAAATAGTACTACTAGCGCAGCAATAAAACTGCACTGCAGGAGATAGTACTATTAGCACTATATAGTATTATTAGCACAACATAAATTGCACTGTGAAAGATACTATAATTACCGCTACATAGTTTTATGAAGTGCATAATAATACCACCACTAAATAGTACTATGTAAGTGGCATTAATTATCTTAATTACTAAGTACTAGTGTAAAGTTCTACCAAGTACTAACAATTAACATTACATAAAACTTCACTACAACGACAATACTACGGTGTTGGGCTACTCTTCTTAAAAATGTATTTTACTCTTCTTAAAAATGTATAACTGATAGTTTAAAGTACATGGTGAATTATTATTAACATAAAGAAATAACTTTTAGGCAAATCCTTGAGGGGTTACTTAATGATCTATATGGTAACAATATTTGTTTTTAAGATAAGTATTACAATAACTCCATGCATGTCTGTGCTACATGATTTTTGAATAAAAAAATGTCCACTTTAGTCTTTTTTACCCTGCATCTTATTATTTGTCTTGCACCTTATCAACAGAAGTGAATCAATGAGTGAATGAACAATACTTTTCTTGTGTCTTACTGTTAATGGACATGCCACTGTCATATAAATTTTGTTGGCTTAATTAAGATGTTTTTGTTATCCATTTTCAGCAACATCGTAAATATCATTATGAGCCTTTTAGGTACGCACGATGGCGTACATTATGGTACTAGTGTCATTTAAAGTGCTCACTTTCTACTAGATTTGATTGCAAAATCACCGTGATATGAGCACATGTTTTACCGATTCAATCAGTTTTCGCCGATGTAGGTCCATAAAAGGGTAAGTTAACTAAGTAACCTTGTTCAAGTGATTGGATGGGGCTTATTCACCGTGTCATCATGAATATTTTAAGCAAATGGCAAAAATTGTGTGGCAATGTTTAAGCTTTATTAGGCGATTTTTTGGACATTTGTTCATAGCGTTAGAAATTATACTCTTGTAAGTTCTTTACTAATTAGTTAAAAACTCTATCGACTGATCCAAATTATCCAAGACAGACTGAATATGTAAAGGGGTGGGGGCACATTTGCAACAAAGCAGGTTATGTGGTGGAATCAGAACTTGGAGTGGTGTATGGGGTGAGCAATTTTCACTTTTAGACGACATTTCTTTGTTTTGCATAAGGTAGTAAACATATTTTTGGTGAGGTTTGTCCGTTAGTTATTCCAATCTCTTTTAAGTGGGAGAGGCATACAAGATGAATATGGTGTTATGGTTATTCCAGATGTCATTATGTCCATAGATTATCTGCACAAATACTAGTGGATTCCCAATTTAAAAAGAAAATGATGCAGATTTGAGGTAAAATTTCCAAATTTTGCGGAATGTGAAGAAGCATTAGATCTTTGTCTCTAGGACATTGTTGTGGTGAGGTTCACTCTAAGGTCGTGAGAAAATGATTATATCAAAGCAGCAAGATTTGAGATTAGCCCTCTACAAACTGGTAATCATATTGATGTATTTATTTTCCCTAGAGATGTCCAACTAGTTCCACTTGGGTGTTGTGGCGTTTATGTACTGTAAGATTTCTTAAACATATTTTCATATTATATGAAATTTTTATATTTATGTGACTCTCATACTATTCTTTTATAAACAGAAATGGAAGCCTAGCAGAAGTTTTTTTATCATGATTTTCCTATTGACGAATATGACTATTTAGGATTTACTTTGTTTAACTTTAGAGGTGATTTTGTTGGATTGACATATCTTTATTATATTCATTAGCAAGCATAGATTGTGTGCAAAGCTACAAGACACCATTATGTTTGATAACTGAATAAAACTCAAAATAGTCTACTGAATTTAACTCAACATATGTAATTTCTTATCTAATTTGACTAAGATCAGTGATTTAGGACAAGTGGAAATTCTCTAGATATCAAAGTTGATGTAGATAATCCGATGTCGGTCTAGTATGAACTTTAGGTAGAATATGTTTTAAAAAGTTCTGATGGGATGTGGATTATATGCCAATTGAATTAGATTACATGGACGGTCCATTAAAAATGTGTGTGTTTGCATTGTGCGTGTGAACAATTCGATTGATTCACCGGTTGCTCCATTAGAAATTTGTTATTTACTATCTAGTGTTAGAGCCATATCATACGAGCCATTGATAACTTTTAATGTGACATATTCACCATCGGTTCCAAGTTTAATACATCATGTTGAAAATATCAATCCATACTTGGAATGTTCTAGAATAAATTTAGGGATTACATGAAAAGAGATATTTGCCATAGAAGTTGCAAAAACTATTTCTTCATGGCAAAGTAAATTAAGAGGAGTCTAGAATATGAGTTGCCATGTTTGTTGACGGTTGTTAAATCAATAAATGATCTATGACCGCCAACATACTGGTAAATAAAGGTCATTCATCAAGATTCTATGCATCTTTAGTTAAACTAATAAAGTTCCGATGGATTTTGGATGCAAGAATAAATAATAGAGGAAAATGGACCTTTGTTGAAGAAACCACGGGTCGGCCAGCCTACTCCGGTCCCAAACGGCCTCGACTTTGCTTCAGTGGGCTGCACACATGCCATCCATGCAGAATCAAGAGTCCACACTGAAAATCAGGCCATCCAGATATTCTAGAAGATGGATCAATGGGGCTCTTGGCGGTGAAAGATTCCAGTGTGGGCTTTTGATTCTGCGTGGCAAGCCTGTACCGCAACACTGTTTGGGGTCAGAGTGGGCGCACCGGCCCAGGGGGGTGGCTGGTCGGCCTGGGTTCCCTTCAACACAGGTCCGTTTTCCTCTATTTATACTCTGCATCTAAAATCCACAAAAACTCGTAGAACTTTATTAGTCTAACTAAATATACATCAGATCTTGGTGAATGATATTTTATCGATATGTTGGCTGTCATTTATTGATTTAACAACCGCCAATAGCGGTTGCTCCGGACATTGGTGAGATGAGCACGTGACAGTGTGGAGCTTGGGCACCCAACTGCTCTGTACACAACGAGATGAGCTCGGGCTCGGTGTCGGATGGAAAAGAGTTGGGGAAATGAATGAGGTGACGAAGACGATGAAGAGCAAACCTGTTTGAATTTGTACATAATGATATATTTCAAACTCGAGATAAATTCTATTGGTACGATTTCGAGAAGTGTAATGGTATATTTCAAAACAGTAAAAATTGTAATGGCATTTTCCAAATATCTGGAAACGCATCCGGGGCTGCCGAAGTAAACGGTCCAGCCAGACAGACCCGGCCGGCCCGCGCCACGCGTCTCGCTACTCGTCGGTCGTCTCCACCGCCGCCGTCTTCGCCAACTCCGGCGTCCCCGCACTCGTCGCTCCCTCCTCAGGCTTTCATCAGAGGAGCTCATCCAGGTGCGCCCCCTTCTCCCGTCGCGTCCTACCTCCTCTTTCTCCTAAATCATTCATGGTCCATGCGTCCTTGCCACGATCCGCCTGATATAGGGAGGTGTCAGACAGTTGGGCGGTTGAGGCTTCTTGTTTCTTAGATCTTTTTGATCCTGCCTTAGTTGGGGCTAGGGACGAATCAAATACGAGGAATTTTTCTTGACTTTGCTAAGAACAAAGCGTCTGCTGTATTTTTTTTTTTTTGTGAGGAAACTGCTGTATTTTCCCCCATTTGGAGTCCGCTGCCAGGCTACCTGCCAGCCTGTTTGTCTCGAAGAAATCGAACCCTTCCTGTCGAATCCGCGCGACTCCTGCACTCTTTTCATCTATGTGAAGCGCGCCAGGTTCAGGATTTCCTCTCTTGCAGTCCTCGTCAATGCACTAAGAAGCCCTAGACTGTCTGAAAGAATTGTTCGAATGTCTGGGAGTGAATTTTTCTGTACAAGCTACTAACAAGAATGAACTTTTTGAAACTCTAAGAGTGAATTTTGTTCTGATAGAACTTATCTCTTTTTTTTTTCCCCTTTGAGCGATGCAATTCAAATCTTTCTCACTGGAACAGATTCTCCATATTCCTCTCTAAGAATTTTTTTTTGGATCATTTCGATGCGTGGTTGTGCTATAGTACATGTATTTTCCATAATATTGGGGATTGAGCTTAAATTATATGACCTACACATTAAGCTTTCTAGTTCTTTCTATTATAAATAACCTTTCTCATTTAAAATTGTACCAGTTGCCATTTGAACACAACTGAAACCAAAAGCAGCACTTTAATTTATTGGAATGTAATCGATTTGATGATGTGCGTTCAAAGGCCCAAGTATAGCTTTCGTTTTGCTTAAATTTGGACCGGTTTCCATCCTCTTAACAAATGCGGCATCTTTTAAAGGGTTAGCTCACTGAGTAGTTAAAATTGTATTGTTTGAGTGAACAATGAAAAAGAATTCTGTGCTGGCCGTATACATCATCATGTTGAATTAAGATTTTTGTGAATTATGAAACGACTATTGAGTCTAGTGTCGTATCTTTGTTGTTGTAAATGTGTACTTGTTTGTATTGTCCAATAAACTGTGCTCAGATTTACTGTCCAACCCATATCAGTGTTAAATTTATTCATTTGTTGTCAAACAAGTTTATGCTTGTAATATTTTCACAATTGGACCTATTAGCATTAAGAATAGTTTATGATAGAGTCTTGTTGCCTGCCATTTTCTCTTATATGTGTACTACCTAGCCTGATACTCTTGTCTTTTTGTTTGGAAGAATCGTACTGTAATAGGCCATGGATATGTATCGGCATATGATTCTTTTAATTATTTGTGGCCTTGATGAACTTTCTTGTTTCCTGTGTTATGAATGCATGGGATTCTGTGTAACCTTGTAAGGTCACATGTTTATTTATATTGTAAAAAAAAAAATATGTACTTGGCAATCCATGACCGTTTGTTCCAATCTTCACTTTGATTTGCTGAACACTTTGCTTTACTTGGGCCAGTAGAATGTTTACCGAAAATCTAGGCTTGGGTTTGGTATGAAAAGTAGGGCTCAAGGCAGGGCAATTGTTTGCAGTTGATATGCATTCTTTTCTGGTCCAATTGATATTACCCTATTAGAATCCTTCTCCTCATTGATCTCTGCTTTCGAAGCATGCAGTGGTAGCATCTCTCCACTTGCTTTTTGGAGATCCTGGGTTCTAATCAACCTCCTTGCAAATATAGCAAGGGGAAGGCTGCGTAGAAACATCCTTCCCCAGATCCCCACAATGTGTGGGAGCTTTCAGCAGTCAGCACTCAATATGTCCTTATTGGTCTCTACTCTTATCTTCAAATGTATGATTAGAAGATCGACAAGGACTTCCTAGTTCCTACTAGTGTTTATCATAGAGTTTCATTTGTGTCTTTAATGGGCATTCAATCAGGGACAGGCTAGTTTTTCTCTATGTTGTCTTTGATGTTCCTGAAATGAACACAAGGCATAGCATTGATCTTGGTCAGTGCCTCCATGACCTGGTTCCATGGTTGATGGCTGTGCCAGTGTTAGGGTGGAGGGGACAAAGTGATGCGCGGAAAGAGACAACACGAAAGGAAGGGGATGCACATGATAACTTATTCCACGATTTAGTCGACAATACCATCTCTGTATCTAGAGTGGCCCTAACACTAAGCGCTACATGGTTGAATCTACACAAAATCTATGAAAATATCAATACTTACTACTTAGTAACTATCCGCCTTAGATGGATAAAGGTTGCCAGTCATGGATATCGGATGCTGCTGTGCAAGCCCAAGGCGTTGTCTGTTGTGTCTGCTTTTGTTAGCATGTGGCCTCTGGACCGCACCTTCGTAGGCAGGAGTACTCACACTGTATGCTTGTTATTGTTGGACTGAGAATTTTATACCCATGGTTTATAGAATACCCATATGCTAATTCATCATTTTGCTATGTTTCAACAAAATCTTGTATTTTTTGACAAACAATCTGTTATTGATCATCATGTGCAAACAGTACCACCTGTGCTTTTTGAATCTTGATATGAAAGATAAATATAAAATTGAATTTTTGCAGGATTACCTAAACTTTATGTGTACTGCATGCAAGATTATGTATGTAATTCTTTTGAAGCATAGCAAAATGTTGGAGTATTGTATTTTCGCTGATGGGAATATCAGGACCTCCGGTCCTTTTATGTTTGCCTTGGTTCTCTTTTTCACCTTTTCTCGACTGCTTTTATTCCTTATCTATGCATGGTAAATTTTCTTCTGTTCCCTTTTTTATTTGTATAGTTCATACCCATGCCAAGCCAGAAACCGTTTTTTCGACTCAGTACCTCCATCCAGCGGAGGACAAGGCCTCATGTTCAATAAGATTTTTAACTTTGCATCACTTTTTTCAGTTTGTGTGTTTGATCAGGTAAGTGTAAGGAAGGCTCGAAGTGAGCTTACTGAAACACAAATCACTAGATGTTGCTAGATATCGAATGGTTTGCATTTGCATAATATGGGATGCAACTATTGCATCTATTGCTAGTGTACTACTATCTCTTGGCAAGAGGTAAACCTATGTATGTTAATAGTGTCTGTAGTTAACAGGAAGTGTATCTGTTAGAGGTTTGTCTGACAGTAGTATATTAGGCTATGCAATTCAAAGAAGGAAAAAGATTCCTCTGATCGTTTGTTATAAAAGCAAAGTATATCTTATGCCAATGCATGATGTGAAATTCGCTTCGATGCGACAGCTTTATATGTATGATATGCTATGTAAGAAGTTTTTTATGATTTCATCATATGAGATTTCTTTCTGTATACCTCATTTTATTGGGACTTTGCAGGAAACGTTTCCAACGCAGGAACTGCAGTATGGCGGCAAGACGCAACGTTCGGTACTCACCTCTTTCAACAGAGGAAAGGGATGAAAACAATCTAAGTGATGGCGATGTTGACCGTCGGTTCACTTACACTCCAAAATCCTTGAGGAAGATTCCGTGGAAGTCAATTGCGCTAGCAATATTTCTCCTCCTCCTAGGGACTTCACTTCTTTTCCTTTCATATTTCATATTCACGGGTCACATGGAGGGTGATAATTCTCAAGCATATGGTCTGTTGTTCCTGGGGTTCCTTGCATTTCTTCCTGGTATGTTATGAATTCTATCATTATTCACTTTCTTTAAATTGAATGTACGTGTTATAGTGTAGTTAACTTCTCAGTCATTTCCATTGCCTTCAGAGAGGAATTCATTGGTTTAGGCAAAACTTGGAAAATTTTAATGAAATGAGGCACTTCACACTGTTTTTATTTATTCATTACGGATAATAGACAATTGTGTTTCCAAGCAGCGCGTATGATATTTACTGGCCACTCTTTGGCCTGTCAATTTGCATCAGTTATGTGCCTTGCTATGATTATGCATGGGCACCTTAAGAACTGTGTTCCAGTTTTGCTGAAATATTTACATGTTTTGATATCATTACAGGTTTTTACGAGACTCGAGTTGCTTACTATTCATGGAGAGGAGCACCAGGATACACTTTTGCATCGATACCTGATTATTAGCTTTCAAGTGTCCTCACCGGTGCAGTCTCCCTCTTTTTCAAATGATTTGTGTAACTAATAACATGTGTGGATGTAGAAACCATTAAAGGTTGTAAGATCACATTAATGAGATTCTTGGCTTTCTTATTGGGATTCTCGCCCTGATTCATATGACTTCATCTTATTGACTTATTGACGTGTTACTAATAAAGTTATGGAATACTTCATCAAGTTTGCACACATTCTAAATCCTCTGTTAAAATGGGCATCGCTATGATGAGTTGGTCCCGAATCTTAGGGTATATTCTCCTGTGGAACAGTTCCATCCCTCTCGATCCCAGAAACAAACACCTCAAAAAAGGGATGGTTCCGTCCCGTCCCACAACCAAACACACCCTAAGAGTACATGTCCTAGGTGGACACGCTTTGGTAGCGATGTGAGCAAGCTGTACTCGTGGAGTTCGAGTGGTGTTCGAAAGAGGATTAGTGGAGACTGGAGTGCCAATTTTGTCCTGGTCCGAGCTGGTCGTTCATGTTGGGGCACCATGCGAGACTTGGTTGACTAGGCGAGCCAACATGGATGGCGCTCAGATAAGGATTAAGTTGCTCCCGCTTTGGGTGAAAGATGAGACGGCTATTTTACAAAATCTGGTGCACATGCTGTGTACATTACTTTTTTCTTAGATAATAAAACAATGTTATGGCCTTGCAGGGTGCATTACCTACAATTGGATGACATCGCCCTTCAATAAGCAAAAGCATGTGAGGGCTGGAATTGAAGAAACTAAACAGCATACAGGATGCGCAAATGGGTTCCAGGCATCAAAGGACACGGCTTGGTGACCTCTCCTATGGCGGGACTGTTCACCCGAGTTCAAGTCTCCATCTTAGCATGACTGCTTACAATAGGCAGTATGCCCGTCAAGAACAATAATGTCCTTGTAATTACTTCGTCAATTTCGGGATCTGTCAGCTTAGACAACTCTCAGGGCTTTCATAAGCGAGCGTACGTATTGAATCAGTGTGAACATCTGGTTATTCTTGCCCCTATTTTCTCGTGAAGATGTGCAGGCATGCACAAAGGACGCCAAACAAGGAAAAATGCTATATCCAGGCAATGCTAATTAACAGGCGGCGTGGTGCTTTTTGCTCCCATGGCTATTATTTTCTGTTGCTGCCCTGCCCAGTCTCTTTATGCAACACCACTTTTTTTTTTCTGCCCTTACCTCCCCTTCCCACAGCGGCCGGCGGTTTGACGTCGACCGTGCGAAAGGGAGAGGCACGGACCTGCACGCCATCGCAGCCCTGGCTTCATAGATGCATGCACGAACGCGGGCGTGCTTTGGTCGCCATTGTTCCGAGATTTGAGAGGTTTCTTTTCCTTTCCAAATCTCCTCATAATTTGTGCATGTATTGTATTTGGTTGGCGTTGTGGATTAATGGAGCAGATTAGGCTTCTTTGTTCGTGATTAATTTCATTGAAATTGTGTTAGTGATCCTTTTCTTCTTTGGTACATTGGGACGTTCTGTGCTCGATGAAGTAATGATAAAGTTGCTACAAATCGTCGATGTTTAGCTGGGAGGACCAAACAAACAAAAGCAAGACGGTAGTAACCACCGAAACTTTTAGAGAAGGAAAAGATGATATCAATGTTCGTGTGTGTGCGCCCATGTTTCAGCGTTGGGCCACTGTACTGATCTAATGAAAGACTAGAATAATATGCAGTGCATGTGCAGATAATTATAATAATAAGATGAAGATCTGTGTTCGTCAAGCATAATATTAGCCAGCTCGTAGATTATCTTCATTCCACCAGGTCAACAACCACTCTGTTTTTAACTATTCAGCTCTCTAGATGGCTTGTTCTCAAACCATAATGATAACACAGTAATTGAGAGAGTATTCCTGAACGCGTCATCTTTCACCACAGTGTTTCCAGAGTAGTTCCGCCCGAGACAAAGATGGGAATGTGTTTTAAAAATTGGCAAGAAAAACTATTCTTGATTGCATGAATTGTTCAGGGCATTCCTTCATCAATTATTCCCTCATTTATTTGCCCAACACATAACATTTGTTAAGCTATTGATATCATTGTTAAAAAAAAACTATTGATTCTCTCCAGCTCATTGCTCGTTGTCCTGCTGATGATTCATTGAGATTTGCTTCTCTTTGACCCTCCAAATCCTTCAACAAATGCAGATACCCCATGGAAACACGGCAACCATCTGTGGGTTGCATAACATCCCCCTACCGACAGTACAAGACAATCTGATTAACCATATTTTTCTTCAATTGGAATATCTTCCTGCATTATGTAAACCGAACATGAACCTTCTCTGAAGTTCATAGTTGCATTCCATCTTGCAAATAATTCTTTGTCCAGGAGAAAATAATGTAGTTCATAGTCTAGGATAATGCCCATAATGCTGAATGCCAACCTACCAGCGAGCACATGCTCTCAAAACTAGTCTGTCAATCATGAATCTACACCATTATATAGCAGAGCAGCTGCTGCCTGCCTGCCTTCTCCATACCCTCTCTTTCCAGTTTCCAGGTCTTTTAACACCGTTTGCGTTTTCTGGATACACTCTGGTAGCTCCCCACTCTGCTTATCCAGTTTCTTTGTGCATTCCTGTGTTTAGCTGCAAATGCTCTTAGTTTTTGGCACCACCCAACACCGTCGTCAAGATCATTTGAATGCTTGCTGGAAATTAACATACATAATTATGTGTTCTTGTGCTTGCAGATTGGGCCTTCATTTCAACCGCAGTACAGCATAGGTAACTCATCTTGGACACCAGAAGCAGCATACGCACACAAGTATCCGTCACCATGGGTTCATGTGCTTCCAAGGCTGCCATTGACCAGAGGCGGCCAGCGAGGTATTACACCAGAGGACGAAGAGGCCGCACCCGCGCCCGGTCCATCATGCCAGAGGCACCCGATTCACAATTGAGAGATTCCAGGGGTCGCATGACTGGCTTCTCTATGAGTGAGATTGTCCATGTTGAGACGGCGAATAGTGGCAAGGCAGAGCATTCCAAGACAATCCACCTTACACAGATGCAGTGGCACCACAGCCAGAGAGATCTGAAAGGTAAAGCTTTACTTTGTGCTCGTAAGTAAGAGGCAACGAATCAACCAAATTTTCTCATACCGTTGTAGGTTGCAGCAACGAAGATGCGTGGTTTGACTCCGTCAGTATTCTTGAAGATGATTCTGATGATGAATTCAAGAGTGTCAGCGGAGGTGAGGATATTGAACACTTAACCATTTCGGAACTAAGAATGGTCGTTATGCAAATTTAATCTCTGGAAGTTGTAATGCTGAAGATTTGAATTTTGCTACAGACAGCACTCCATCCATGGATGAAGATGAGAGCCATGACAGCGTTTCTCTTTTTGCTGATGCACTCAATCGCATTGGAGACATCTGCCGTGGTGTGCCCATGACATTATCTATCGAACAGTACCTGAAAAGAGATAATGGTATGAACAATTACGCTTCAAAGTAATAACCATTACAAAAATCCAACACCTACAGTATTATCTGATATTCTTGTATTGAAAGGTGATGATCCTGGACGTAGGAGCCAAAGCATGTCCTTGTGCGCCACCAAGTGCCTACCAACCTCCTTTAGCTTCAAGGGCTTGAAGGATAAAAATGAAACAGATGATAATAACAAGGAGAGCACCACCCCATCCCGCTTACGCAAGCTGCTGCACTCTATCAGCTTCAATGACAGGATGCAGCAGTTGACAGGTGGCAGCCCAGCAAAAAAGAAGTCAACAGTCATTCATGTCTCATACAAAAGAACATCATGTGATGGCTGTGAAGATAGCAATGAACACAGTAAGTCTAGTGTATGTCTCGTTTAATTTGAAGCTCCTCTCAATCAATCAAAAAAAAAAAAAAGCTCCTCTCACTCGAGCTAATGTTCTCAGTCCCTTTGTAGGTAAATCTAAGAAATATGTTGTCCGTCCAAAGGTAGGGCAAACAATCCCATGCGGAGAAGAGAAGCCCACAACAGGATGTTGGTCACGGATAGATCCATCCCTCTTCAAGTTGAGGAGTGAAACCTTCCTCAAGTATGACAAAAAAAACTCAGAAATAATATATAATGCTATCTTATCCTTTTTTAACTACAAGCATTGGATTTCAGCTGAACCGACCAATCCTTTTATATCAATCTTTTGCAGAGACAAGAAGAAATGTGTAGCTCCAAACTATGCTGCTTATTATCCAATAGGCGTGGACTTGTTCGCCTGCTCCAAAAAGGTTCATCACATTGCTCAGCACATTGATCTTCCACAAGTCAAAGCACACCATAAGCTCCCATCACTTTTGATCGTTAACATCCAGGTATTCCCCTGCAAAATGACATAAAAATTGGTATAATTTGCTTATTATTTCTCTCTCATGTACAAACTTCCCTTTTATTCCAATCGCAGATGCCTACCTATCCTGCTGCTATGTTCCTTGGCGATAGCGATGGAGAAGGCTTGAGCCTTGTCTTGTACTTCAGATTATCTGAATACTTTGACAAGGAGGTTTCAGAACATTTCAAGGAATCTATCCTGGTTAGTATTTTTAATTCACCATGTCTATACTCCACAAACAGTTCTATTTTGCATGAGCTAATAGGACCATTCTGACTGCAGAGATTTATCGAGAATGAAACTGAGAAGGTAAAAGGGTTTGCATCAGAATCAACTGTCGGTTACAGAGATCGATTGAAAATTATGGCTGGATTGGTCAATCCAGATGACCTCCAGTTGGGTTCAACGGAGAGGAAACTTGTCCAAGCATACAATGAGAAGCCAGTCCTCTCACGACCCCAACATAATTTCTACGAGGTACAAAGTGATGTTCCTAGTTTGAATTACTCCGTCCTTTTCAAAGTAAATTTTCATTCTGGCTATGCAACTGGACAATATCAAAGTGACAAATGATTTTCAAATGGAGGGGGCAGAAAACAACATACCAAACCCTTTAGGTGGTGTAAAGGTGTGTGGTATTATCAATCCATAACATAGAGATGCTGATATACATGTATTTGATGCATACAAATATTTTGGACCCTGAAATATCAACTTCATACTATCAATCCTCGTCCTTGAGAAAAGGCAGAAGGATATTTTATTGAATAGGGAAATCAAAACAAAAATTCCCCTGAAGCCTAGAAGAGTATTTCAATGTGTTAGACATACTTCCACAATTTACTACTCAGAATAACTTAAAATACTACAACCTATTAATGTTTCATCTCATACCTTACCAGGGAGAAAACTACTTTGAGATAGACCTTGATATACACCGGTTCAGCTACATCGCGAGGAAAGGACTGGAATCATTCAGGGAACGCTTAAAGCATGGCATCCTTGATCTGGGTTTGACAATTCAGGTAAGTATCCCTTTAGATTTTTATAACAATATGCAGCTATCAAAAATCTCCTTCAGATTCTACTATTTATTTGCGTAACAATTGAGATAAACTTCAAATTTACCAAATACTGACAATCATAGAGTTAATCACTTTTCTCCCATAGGCAAATTTTATTTCAGAAAAGACTACATCGCTTGCAATAATAACTACAATGCAGCCATTTGTTGATACTCCTTTGTTTAATTCGTTATTGTGTTGCAGGCCCAGAAGCAAGAGGAACTCCCTGAGCAGGTCCTCTGCTGCGTTAGGCTGAACAAGATTGATTTCATTAACCAAGGGCAAGTTCCAACAATAGTCACAGTTGATGACAAGTGACACGTTTTGATCATAGTGATTGCACGTGCAAGCTGTTGGAAGGCTAGAGTTATTATTGCAAGAAATCACGAGAAAAGGATCCTAAGAAGGGGAAAAACTGCTAAAACTGACGACCGACATCTTAGTTTCTGCTAAAATTTATTCTTTGTTCTGCCTGCTCTTAGGCATGAAAATTCACCTGTAATTACAATAACGATCTTGGATCTGCTATCAACAGTCGACCGTCCCAGAGAGCCGTCTTTTCCACCATGTATGCACTGCCAGCTCCAATCGATGCCATGCTGCGGCCAAATAGGCAAAACAACTCCACGACCGACCCATCATTAGGTGATCCAATCGTCCCAGAAATATGATATGTGCATCTGGTTGCGCCTGATGATGTGTAAAGGCAACAAAAAGTGGCTGCCACTGTGAATTATGCTGCCCTACAAGGCAGAAACAGCACGCCCTTCCCAACAGGTTTACGATCACTGCGAAGAGAAGAGACCTGGTGCCGCAGTACGGAATACACGTAATTTTAAAAGCACTAATCGAGCAATTATAGGCTATTGACAAGTAAAAATAGTTTTTCACCCTGGAGCCAGTGCACCAGGGACAGTGAACGTGGCTTCGCCAGTAAGTTCTACAACAGCAGAAGAGCACTCTCCTTTCCCTGACCTGCAATATCCCACCGTGCCACACAAAACGTACTCAGTGCATCAAAACCGAACATGATATGGGCGCAGAGGAGCACGCCAAAAACTCCTAGTGAGTTACGTACAGAGACGAGACGAGACGAGCTACATCATTTACATTCGAGAGTCGCCATCAATAGTCGCCTATTGTGGTGTCAAATCTTGAGAGGTTCAAACTTCAAAGTAAAGAAGAGATTTGCCTTTACCACAAGATTAGGATCCATAAATTATAAAAAGTGTGAACTATGAGCTAACACAGCCTACAAGATTACCGAGTGCTAAGTTCTGGCAGTAATGATTCCTTAACGAATTAGTATAGTTTCATCATGGAACCATACTTCATGAGCATGGATGGGCGTTTGGTTGTCACAATTCACTGCTCCTTCCAGATCCTCCCACTGACACGCAGTTTGAGCTCCTTCGTGTCGCCACCGGAGAAGAGTAAGGCCATATTCCGCTGGATGATGAGCCCGTCGTAGTTGTCCCGGACTTTTTTGAGGCTGTCTCTGATGCTTCGAGGGACGCCTTGCCATATCATCTTACGGCCGCATCCTCCGACCTCGAGACTGTAGCTGTATTTCTTGGCTTCAGCATCGTCACCCATGAACCGGAGGAAGGCAATGTACACGGGAGCCATGCCCAACTGGAATGCCTCAAAGTGCAGACAGAAGTACTGGCCAAAGCAGCTGAAAACCTGAAGCATTCTACAGTTAGCTATTGCACACTGATTTTCACCGAAAAAACAGACAGGTTTCATGATGGACAGAGCATGCACTTTTTCTAGTAATGAGTACGATTACTCTTAGTACTGACAAATGTGCACTTGGTTCACAGTCAAAAAAGAAGCTAAACTTCTTGTTTGATATGGATAGACTGATGGTAGATGGGATAGCACGAAGAAATCGGTAACTAATAATGATGATGCGGCTGGGCTTTTATAGCCTCTCCCTATTCAACGAGCCAACCAATAATCCTAACAAACTAACAATCTTGATCTAATCTGCTTAACAGCCGACTAACTAAAGATGCTAACCAACCAACCAACTGATCCTTATCTTCTACTCCTACCCATGACGTGCTGCTGCTGCCCTGGTGGATCCAGGTCCAGGCCAATGCAATGGCATAACAGAATCTACATATACAAAATAATCCACAGATTTGGGCCAAACAGAATTTCATGTCCGCCCCCCCCCCCCACCCCCCCCACCCCCCCCCCCCCCCCCCCAAAAAAAAGAAGAAGAAGAAAAGACATCCTACAAATATACAAATTCATGACAATTGTTATATGTAAAACAAAATAAAAGCATTAGTACTGTGGTACGATCATAGTACAGAAATTGATTAGCCTTACCGTGAGCATCCAGGTGGCATTTTCAACTTCGTGAGGGTTTGATCTGACATAACGATGATTGAACGTGCTTCCATTGTGCATGTCAACCTTGTGATCATCTTTCAAGTGATTTACTAAATATGCAATGTCACCAGCAACTTTGCATTCAGATCCAGCATATGGACAAGTATATGGTCTGTATTGGCATTGTGATTCATGTTTCAGCTTGCAATAGTAAGGGTATATGCCCAAGCACCCAAAGTTCTGATACTTGCATGGAAGCTCCAGTGATGCAGCCACCTTCTCTAGAGCAAGGCATCTTATGTTACCCAGTTCATGCCTGCATGTTGGGCAGCGATTATGAACCCTTGGCTTGCATCCAGAACACAGAGTATGTCCGTTGGAGCACTGCACAACCACATGTGAAAGCATCATTGAATAATATGCACATAAATTCAACTTGTTTTTCAGTGCTTATGAATACGCAGTTCAGTTCAGTGTAAGAAGCCGCCTATTGACAAAATCTCAACAGCGTATACTCTGCCTAAACTAGAAGTCTAGAAGTATCCCAATCGCCCAATGTTCGTATATACTGACATATAGATGGAAGTTAAAGTTTAGAAAAAGGACAGAATATTGCAAGTAAATTCTTTAACTAAATGTTATTGAAGTTCATAAGAATTTGTACCTGATGAATTGGAGGATACATTGCACTCAAACACACAGGACATTCCAGCAGCTCACGCACATTGCCATAGCTTGTCACATTTGGTTTTGGTGACTGCTCGATATGGTCACCAACAAGTTCAGTGACATCCAGCATCTCCTCATTCTTTGGAGGATCAAGAAACTCAGCATGACTGTCATCAAAGTAAGCAGCTGACGCCATACTATAGGTACAGTATCCTATTTGGAGGAAAAAGAGAGAAGAGGGTAAACAGTTAGGCATACAAGTTAACAAGAAAAGATAAAATAAAGTTAGCAGCAAGATTTTTTCATTCGCCAAGATCATTGAAGATAATAAAGAATGCGATTATACTTTCCTAATTCGAAAAATATCATTCCCTAATCAAATCACCTCAATTTCTTTTGAAAGCACAACATTGCCCTTATTCCAATAAATTCCAAGGAAATCATAACTTAATCAGAAAAGTTTGAATGTTAACAAAAAAGAAGTCTTGAGAATGCATAGGCTTGGACGACCTTCCATGAAGCTTTTTGGAATATTAACCCATAACACGACGTTTCTAACACAGGTATTCCAAGCACTCCAAAGGCTACCCACTTTTGTTACTTAACGCAGAGAAGTGCCATGCTGCCTCTTATAAACACATGGCTTTCAAGTAACCATTTAAACAGAAAGGACATTCAGATATCCAGTGCACATTCAGTTCAAATTTTGCAGACAATTATTTGCTTACAGTTTCAATACATATGTGAAATAATAACTTTCTAGTGCATGTACTCGCTACTCCTACATTTTGCTGACAAGCAGAACTAAAGAGAAAACTACAGTTACTACACTAACCATACATAATCATATCCTCAGAAACTGTATCACTTGCATTTCTAAAGTAAACTGTATCGCTAGCATTTCTCAAATATAGCAAAGAACAATAAAGCTTTGTTTGCCATCTAATGAGCACATCATGACTTCTGAAGAAAAAAAAAGGCTTTTTAGGGAGGAAACAAAAGCTAACATGGCTGAACCCGTTAAATTACCAAAAACTGTGGACAGAAGAACAATCATGATCTACCATGGCTGACACTGATAGCATCGTGAGTTTAAAATGCCTAACAAAACAACAAAAGAGTACAAAAAAAATCCAAGACCAGTCTAATAAAATTAAAACTCACTTATAGAAGATTCACACCTATGCAAATCATAGTGTTACTGCCAAAAAAAGGACAGCAATAACAAAGCTTCCGGCAAATGCCACCAAGAGATCCAGAGAATGCAATGCTTATCATCCATAGCTTGCAATACATTTCCTCCTATTCACAACACGGTAATCAGGAAATACATTTTTTAACCAAGAAACAAAACAAATCTTAGCGAATACTAACAGTACTCCAATCAGTCCCAAAGCCGCAAAATTCCCAAATCTGACCAAATATCGCAACGAACAACCAAAACGGGCGCCCTAGCACCGGCGCTTCCTATTCACGCCCGCATTCAAACAAAACAAAACCGCAGGAGCGTCTCAGGATTCTCGCCCCCGCCCACCCCGCGTCTAAAAATACAAGTGTTTCCTCCGATACCCTCACTAAAAACAACAAACCGAAACAAGCAAGAACAATGGATCACCTCGGAGCCGAGACGCGCTATAGAAACGGGACGCCAGAACGGGGGATTCAATCTCCGGAGGTCGGGCAGTGGGCCAGTGGCGTGATGCCTGCCACAGCCACTGTATTGAAGGGCCTGCAGGGAGGAGGCGAAAGCGTTCGAACTAGACTCCCCCTACAGCTCTTCTATGGTGCTTTCCCCTCCTCGAACGAACGGGGTTTGGAGGTAGGTCTTTGAAATTAACAACACATGTTTTTCTGGGGTTACTTGACCGTTCTTGCTTTTTTTTTTTTTAGGGGGACTTGACCGTTCTTGCTGTGTTCATATGGAGGGTCTGGTGTGGGCCTGCTGATGCAGGTCATGAATCATGATGCAATCAACGGTATATTGATTTACCCTTTCCATTTTACGATAATAAAATGCTGCTCTGTGTCCGATGGGCCGGACCCGAAAATTTTGTTCGTTCTGGTTGAGCGCAACTTTCCAAGTCCACAGCATTGAGCCATTGACACTGGAGGACCGAGCGTAGCTCGGTTGGCAAAGCTGGCCGGGTGCCAGTACGCCCGCCCGCGTTCAAACGTCGCTCGGCGCGGGGGCTCACCCGAATTTTTCCTCCTTTACTGGAAAAAATGCAGCGTGCGTCACGCACGTGTTCGACCAAATGACATCACTTAGCAGGATTTTATCATAAAATAAAAATAATATATAGCACTGTGTACTTCTATCTAAACCAATAAAGAACCAGTTTGGAGGAAAATATTTTTGACCTGCCACAATTTACCCCACCTATACATCAGCCGTTGATCAAAATCAATAAAGAACACACTTTTGACACATTATTGCATTTAAGTACTATAACGACATTAACACGACAAATTCAAGAATCTGATAACATAATGACATTGTTTGAATTAAAGACGCTAATTGACTTTGAGACGTAAAAGGCATGACACTGCCCATAGTTCTTATTCATTGTCGGATCCAGGCGCTACCAAAAATAATTGAGAGTCTTCATTTAATTGCAACATCAAAGCACATTCATATCTTTCAGGCGGTCACGGCCAAGCTGACGTGCTTGATGAGGCTCATTTGTTAGACGCTGTTGAAATCCTACAATTTAGTGAAGAAAAAAATTCATTGCCAATTCGGTTGTAGGTTAAAAAATCCTACATGTTCACTTATCTGGAGAATAGTGTCAATACATGTTCTGAATCATGATCGAGTCCAGTACCTCAACTCTCTGGTGTGTCTCCAGTCCATACAAATTTAATACCTGCAATTCTGAGGGTCTCCAATCCAGATCGGGTCCAATATTTTTTTCATTTTTGCAACTAAGATGAGTCCAGTACCTGCAGCTTGAATGGAGGGTTGGGCACCTTTCTTCTTTGGCTCCGGCGGCGCTCCACTCTTGCCTAAAAGGATAGGGATATCTGCATGAACAGAAAATGTTAAAAGGATAGGAAAAAAAAAAACAAAAGGACTTTTGCTTTGTAGAGATGTCCGTACTTGTTTGAATCTGCGCAAAGTGAATAAAGTAGCTCCAAATATTTTGCATCCCATTCTTCTTGAGCAGAGGGTGGGAAGCTTTTTCTGTCAACTTGGGATAACTTCTGAAGATATGTTAGTATTTCCTTTGGGTTAAGTGAACAGAGCCAGTAGATGAAGCAAGTCTGCAATCGTCCTCAATCCAAGTTTTTATCATGTATAGGATGCATAGAAGAATGCTAGGATCAGTGCTTTTCTCTGACTTCTGCTAGTGCGTTGAGAACAAACAGTGCAAAGCTTATCATAGAATTAGCATTGCTGAGCTTGAGTGATATTTGAGAAGTTGTAACGGCAGCTAGCTGCTTCTGAATGAGATCTTGAACTCTTTGATACAGCAGCTTTATATCTTGTGGTGTAGTAGCTGCTTCAAGAGGAAAAGCACTGAATACCATCTTTAGCAAGGAACAAAGTGACTTTCCAGCATCCAACATTTTGTTGTTAAGCAAGGTTCCAGTATCTAACAAGTACAAAAAGCACATCATCATGAGAAATGTCCTGGTACGATCAAAATCAAAATACAACAATGACCTTACCAAGAGAACATGTCTCATCTGAAGTTACTTACTTGAGAAATATGGTTGATGTTATTCCGGATAAAGAGACGGGGTTGTTTTTCCAAGACTTTATCCATAACATCAAGGCCTTGTGCAAGGGCTGTGGCAGGGTCCTTCGACTGAGAGGGTGACAGATTCCCAATCAAATTCTCGAGATAATTGAATTTAACATTGGCATTTGGCCAGACTTCCAGAGCTTGAGTCAGTAGATCAAGAGCTTGTTTGTACATTGAGCTAGATTCCCTATCCTTAGGCTCAATCACCAGAGACACCTGTTCAACAAATCAACAAATTTGTTAGTACATCCAACTTGAATGTTTTGTGTAGTTGTTGATGTGCCTAAACTATGAATATTGAACGATATGCTGACTGTCAAACATACTATTACGGCAGTACAAAGTATAGCTTCACAATATCATTGGTGTACAACAAATATTTTTGTTTTACAGTTTACACTTGCTTCACACATGTCTGCGAATATCAGGCAAAAGTGCAGATTAAATAACCAATATAATGTCTTAAGTATCGTATCTTATGTTATGCTACATCCAGTAATATTTTAGGTACTCACCATTTTTTTGCAAATTATTTCCAGACTGAATTGAAATCCTCTTTCCGTGGCTCCCGGTATGTTCGAGTTCTGAGATGACAGATACAGGCGTTTGATCTAAAATAAGAAAGCGTCGTAAATACATAACATCACAAAACATCTTGTCAGATTATACATGCCCAAATAAATTAGATTGGCACCTATTTGTATCGAGAGCAACAAAGGTTGGAAAGTAGACTTATGTGCCAAACCAGGAGATGTAATAATTCCTGCCAAGAACAGACATGTTATTACTACCTGTTAACACCTAATCGCAAGGCATGTACTGTATAATAGTTACCTTTTTTCTGCCTCTTGATTCCTGTATCTCCATGATTGTGGGCAAGGCTGACGACGGATTCAACGTCACCGTCCGCAGCGGCACCGTCTGCCTCGCGCCCACCAACCCGCGCGACGACTACAAGCACTGGATCAAGGACATGCGCCACAGCAACAGCATCAAGCACGGGATCTTCTTTAATCTGTGTTCTGGAAGATGGTCAAGGAGTACTGACTTTTACACGCTCGTCACCTGGTGTATTTTTCCACAGGTGAAGCTCGTGCCGTACAACCCCAACCACCAGGACAAGTCGGTGCTGTGGACGGAGAGCAAGGACGTCGGCCACGGCTTCCGCTGCATCCGCATGGTCAACAACATCTACCTCAACTTCGACGCAGGTAGTAGCAATATTTTACCGGAATCGGTTTCTAGTTTCATGTGAAAAACAGTTGTTAGACAAGGGAAAACATCGAAATTCCGAGGTAAACACTCCACGAATGCAGAATTGCACAATGCCTAGGTGTAGTACGAATTGACCCAAATGAACAAGAATGTAGCGAGAGGGATGCGACGCACCTGACCGCGGCCTCGGAGAAGCGTCGGTGCGGCTGGCGCTGGCGGAGGACGTGGAGGTCGCCGCCGGGGCAGAACTCGGTGAGGAGGCATGACCATCGGTCGCCCTCGGCGACGCCGTAGAGGCGCGGGAGGAAGGGGTGGTCCACGGCCTCCAGGATCTCGCGCTCCGTCCGCGCGCGCCCCTCCTTGTTCCGCCCCGCAAGCTCCTTCCGGTCCATCACCTTCACCGCCACCACCAAAGAAGAATCAGGCGCCCCCTTGCTGCTCCCTTGCTGCGGCTTCACCTCCGCGAGGTACACGCTGCCGATGTCCCCCGCGCCCAGCCGCTGCAGGAACCGGATGTCGGAGAGCGCCACGGCCCCGAGCCGCGGGATGAGTGCGGAGGCGGAGGTGGGGTTGGTGGTGGCGCGCGGCGGGGGAGGGGAGACGATGGGGCCGGAGTAGGAGGTGGAGCAGGACGCGGTGGCGGTGGACACGGTGGAGGCCGAGCGGGAGCGCTCCGAGGAGCCGAAGCTGACGCTCTGCAGCTCGTCGCCGGCGCGGGAGTCAAAGCCGGAGGCGGCGTCGAACTGGTCGATGGCGAGGTGGCGTCGTCGATCTGGTTCACGGGGAGGCTGCGTCGGGGCAGAGGAGGCGTGGGGGCGGAGGAGGCCGGCGTCGACGCTCGCGCGTCGATCCGGCGAGGCGAGAGGCAGGGCAGAGCAGGGACGTTGGGGATGCGAGTCTTGGTGTGCCTGCCGGCGACTGGGGCGGCGGCCGGATGGAGGTTGGGCGGTGGCGGCGGGTGAGGCGGGGCGTCGGGAACAGGCAGAGGAGCGAGGGCAACCGTGAGGGCTCGTTCGGTTGTTGGGGATTAATCCCCCAAGTGTATTTGTTCCACCCAGGGATCAAGTGAATCCCTTCATGTCACTCAAACCCTGCGGTTAATTAATCCCCTCGTGTGCTCAATCCCTTTACACCAAAAAGCTCTGTTCGGTTAGGCAGGGATCAATTTTCGCAGGGACGGGTGATGTTTATAGCTAGCTCATTCAGATATCAATACCTCCATACACTACAGTAGCTCACAGATCAATATCATAATGCCTTAGATTAATCAAAAGACCGACAGTAAGAAGTTACAATGTCTGTACGCACATGCACATTTTTCAGCTCAATGTAATCACATATTACAGGTACCTCAAAAGATAAGTAATCGCAGGCATCTCACGTGCACTACTGCACTAAGAAATAAGATGGAAAGCTGCATCCAAAAATGAGGCAAAAAAAGGTATTTTCTTCCAGAATTCGAGATCTACAAATAGATGACTTACAAGTCTAATTGCTTAGAGTCAAAACTAAATAGAAGAGCATGCTCTACTCATAAGAAGAAAGCTCTGGTAGTTCGTTAGGATGTTGTCTTTCCTGTCCTCAGGCCTCTTGAACTTGAACACTCAAACTGCATCAATAGATCATGGATGTTCAAGTGTCAAATGAACATATACGTAGTTGCTTAGTGTACTGAAATTACACAGGACTTTCAATAATATAATGACAAATTGTAAAGTCCAAACTGCAAACTGTTCTAGGTACAGGCAAAATGTTCTGGACAGCATTAGAACTGAACTTGCAGAACCACATTCCAGGAGGGTCCAAGATGAACTACAAGGGCAATGCGGCAACAGTAAATTCCTTTGCTTACTACAAGGGAAGTTTTTACATGGTTCTGGATTTTCATAATAGCAAGTATAAATCTATGTCTGTCCATGAGTTAAAATCGTAAATTCGGAATTCAGGCAGCAAGCAGAGTTTGAAACTGAAAAGTTGTACACAACTAGTAAGTGATAGCCACTAAGATGCACACCATTTGCTACTTCCAAGCAGGTCATTACTGAAGTAAATTATCAAAGAACACCACACAAGTTGAGGAATGAGAAGTAATTTAAGGCATTTGAGTCCTCAACCATACTAACGCACATTCAGGATCGTCTTCGAAGGCACATAGGAAGATCTCCCTGTTATCTTGGCTCTTGAACACACCAAAAGCTTTTGTCTTCTCTTTTGTTACTCCCATTGAACTTAGAACTGATATGCACTTCTTGATCGAGAAATCTGAACTTGCAGAAGCATGTTGTTCTTTTTGTAGCAGGTCAGCTTCATTTTGAGATTGCTTTGTTCGCATGTCAAGGTACTTCTCCATAATGCCTTCAATATTAGCTGCTGAGCTTCTTGTCCTCCTTGGCTCTCTTTCTCCTCTGTTTCTTGAAGTTGGAGCAGGCCTTCTTTGCAATCTTTCTGAATTACTTGCAGCACCAGTTTCCCAACCATAGCTGTGAAACTATGCAGGATACAATATTCATAATAGAACCATATCCATGAAAATCATATGAGCATATGTGACTAAGCATGTACTAATGCAGGTATAAAAAGATGAAGTTATTGTCTTGTTGCAAAAAATACCTCTAGGAGAAGGTACTGGATCCCAAGGAGAATGTACTGGGTCCCAAGATGGGGGAGGCAAGTCTTCTCCAACCCTACTTGGTGCCGGGAGGATCTACATGAAAATGGACATCAATGCCTGTATAAAAATCTGCTCAGAAAAATCCAAAGCTTTGCATGCCCTGAGAAACAATACCATGACTTTATCAACTAGCCGGAAGCAAGATTATTCACAATTAACTGCAGAGTGGAATTAGCATGATTGAATGTTAGCCGGGAGCAGGATTATTCACAATTAACTTCACTGTTCTCTACAGGGCACATTTTTCGAACAGATAAACATAAGTTCTAGCCATTTTGCTACATGCTATCAAGTATCAAACGAGTTCAACAAAAATTCCAGAGCTGCAGAGCAAATCCAGCCCCCAAATCACTAAAATCAACTACCACACGCCAGAGGAATATGAACATGAATACGTACTGCACAAACCCATCTATATTATCCCGAAACTACGTCACTGGCTGTTGAGGCGAAGAAACTAGAATACTAGATTGATCTTTTGTTGCACTACATTACCACATCTCGGATTACAGCAAAGGACCACTAAAACACTAGTTTATTCGTTTTGCTCTGCAGAATTTTGGAGAAGAACACCAGAATCATGCGCTAATCAGGTATGTATCCATCAGTCGATGTCTTGCTTGTTATCCTCATTGCATCCATCAGGATGTGCTCTCGGCTAGACCATCACAAGTCGAAACCCATATGTGTTGTTGAGTAGCTATGGGAGGGAGGGAAAATCTGGTCCGATCTGCAGACAACGACACGGCCGCCATGGCCGGGACGACCAGTCGGTCCTCTGCAGCCGCCATGCCGACGCACAGATCAAGCCGGCCGGCTAGCGCAAGAAACAGCCTAGGGATTGGGAGAGGAGAGGGGAAGGAAGGGAGGGGCGCATCTCACCGGCGAGAGCAAGAAGATGGTCGCCGGAGGGGAGAGGAACCCGTCGCCGTCGCCGTCGAGATGCGCCGCCGCGGAAGCTGCTGGCCCGCCGCCACGACGTCGCCCGTTCGCCCTAGCGCCGCCACGACGCTGCCCTCGCGCGCCGCTCCGTGTGTTGGTTCCACGACTCCCGACTCGAGGACCGGTTCCCGGGCCGAAACGAGGGGATTCGACTGAGATGGGCCGGGTTAGGTTCCCCGATCCGCGCAACCGAACGACAATTCCACGGTGGGCCGGGGTTCAATTCTCGCCAGAATGATCCACGGGGATCCAGTCGCGATCCCGGCCAATCCCGGCCCAACCGAACGAGGCCTGAGTGGGATTGATGACCAGGAAATCAATCATCCAACGCATGCATATTCCCACGCACAGGTAAAGAAAGAACATATTTTTTTTTGAAACAAAAACCGTGATTAGGGGCCACCGTGATTGGGGATTAAGGAAACACTACGATGGTTCGCGTGACTCAAGTCTGTAATCCACTTTTGGAAAGTCTCATCCATATGTTTGGAAAGAAATAATTGGACGGAATAATGGGAGGTGGGATTGGAGGCCGTGGGTGGTAGGATCTCAGGTAACAAAAAAATTACAATCATCATCGCAAAAGCACTAAGCGTGATGCAATGTCCCATGGTTTGTCCCCCCTTCCGCGGACCCGGGCCCATTATGGTAGGATCTGATGGTAGATCAAAAGACTTTAGTTTTGATCAACGGTTAATATACAGGTGGGGTAGATTCTGACAGGTAAAAACTATTTTTGTCCTAACTGGTTCTTTAAGGGCTTAGATTAGAATCCCAGATAGGATAAAGGTACGCACACGCGTGTGCTTGTTCGGTGCAACTCTGGCTCTGCGTTTCCCGCAGAGGTCTTATGTCCTTCCAATCTCTGCGTTCCCCCAATCTCTGGATTAGGCGTGTGCCTCGGACGCGCACGCGTGAGGTGTTGAGTCGTGGGGTGTGTGTGTTAGCGTGTGCGTTCGATGTTGTACCCTCTCAAAAAAAAAAACATTGACACCGGTGCTATTCCCTTCCAATATTCGTTGTGTTCTACTCCATTCGCTCCAACATCTCTTGCTTAGCATCTCTCTGATTCGGTGGTGGAGACCAAGCTCCATGGCACTATGGCAGCACCCGAGCTAACCATAGTGTAGTGGCAGCCATCTTGAGTTCACCGCAAGCCGCAAGCCATCTGAGCTCGCTGGGGTAACGAGTGCAAGCTATCTCAAGCTCACCGGTAATGGAGACCTCGGTGTACTTCATATGCTTGACAAAATGACCTAGGGCGATTTGGGATGGCGGCAGCACAGGAAGAGACCGGTTTGAGCACTCAGCTGTGCATATTTTGAGCTAATTAAAGGTCGGTCTGAGCGGCTAGGACCTCGAGTTCAAACGTGTAGCACGAGTCAATTGAAGGTTGTAGTAAGTGATTCAACATGTAGCACAAGTTTGTTCATATTGTTGCAAAAAAAAAAAAACTATTCTCAATGATTAATGTTGCAATCAGGGTTTCAATTAGAGCCGCTGAAACTGTCTGGTCGCGCGAAAACCGCGAAAAAACAGCACAAACGCCAAAATTTGAATTTGGACAGTTTGGAAACAAAAACCACGTGGTTTTGGCGGTTTGTCGAGAAAATTCTTCTGTCCAACAATAAACCACGCGGTTTTTGGAATTTCAAATCTTTTTGATGAAAACCGTCAAACCGTCCAAACCGCGGCTGGCGGCACCGACCCCAGGGGCCATCGTCCACGGCATCTAAATGAACTGAAGCAGATTCCCTAGCTAGTAGCTAGTCTTCCGCCGGCCCGGTCATTATATTCCGTTCTTAGTTAGTTCCTCCGCCAACGCGAGTCAGCCCGAGTGGCTAGCCCCGCCGCTCCAGAGGCGTTCGCCCCTGTAGATGCTGGCTGGTGGTGGGCCCGGCTTCGATTCGCTGCGGCATCTGCACTGTAGCGACTATTTCCTGCGATATGGCTCTGGTCGCTGCAGTGCACAAAAAAATCCCCTCGCTCCTCCGTTGGACCAAAGCATAGGTTAAGTACTCGCGCCGATTCTCACCGGCCTGCTGAGTCCCTGTGTATAGTGCGGAGGAGGGTTCGGGGGTTTTCTCGATCTGTGTGAGACGATCGTTCTCCTTAAAAAATGCCCGGGGGCCGTCATACCCCCCGCAGGTCGAGTTTTTAGTTAGTTCCTCCATGTAATTCCCAAGTTCCTTCCGCTGTAGTAGTCTAGTAGGATACTCCCTCCAGTATCCAAAAAGCTGTCATTTTGGACATTGACACGGTCTTTAAAACATAACTTTGACTAATACTTTTTAATATTAAATATTTACAAAATATATATAAAATATACTATTATGAAATTATATTTCAATACGAATCTTCTTATAGCTGGCCACTTGGACCGTGCTAAAAGGGCCACCCCTCGGCCCGGTCCTTTTAGCCCGGTCCAAGCACGGCCCGGGCCCGGTCATGACCGGGCCGTGCCGGCCTGGAGTCCGCCTAGGGCTGTGCTTGGGCCTAGACACAAGCCCGCCGTGCCGATTTAGCGGCTGGCCCGTTCAGCCCACCACGTGGCCCGGGTAGCACGGCCCGGCACGCCACGGCCCGGTCCATTTAGTCATTTTTTGTATTAAAATAGAAAAAACTGCATTTTTAACCTAGGGCCGGCCCGGCCCAGCACGGCCCGTTCGGCCCGTGGCCCGACACTGCCCTTGTAACACGGCTAGGGCCGTGCTTGGGCTTAGCCTCAGGCCCGTCGTGCTGGCCCAGCATGGCCCGTGAGTCATAAGGGCCGTGCCGGCCCGTCGAAGAAACGGCCCGGCCCGTGACGGGTTTGGGCCATGCCGGCCCGTCGAAGAAACAGCCCGGCCCGGTCCGTTGGCCAGGTATAAATCTACTCATGTCATTTTCATATTTCTAAATTTAACACATAAAAATTTATTTACAGTCAGAGTTTAAAATGTTTGACTTAAGTGAACCTCAAAACGACAGCTTTTTTGATACTAGAAGGAGTATGTTACCTAGTTGGAATTGATTATATATGCTTGTCAAAGTTTAGAGCATTTTATTTTTTGTGGCTTTCGCTAATATTGCATACTGTGTTTGCTGGATTGTCATTTTTTGGTACCCAGGGGCCGATCATTCGATCAAGGAAAAACACACATGAATTTGGTGGGCGACGAACACCGCTGCTGCTATATTTTCCTACCAATTCGGCAACAAAATGCCTCGGTTGCACAGCGATTTATAGGGCGCTAGCACTGCAACTAACTCCTACTGACTTCATGCACGCTTGCACGATTCTCCTCAAAACCCGGCCTCTTCTCGTCGTGAGCCACGAGCTACTCCGCGAGACCAGCGCGGCGTCCGAGGAGAGCGTGCGTTGCCGAAAGAAATGGTCAGCGAAACGTGCACCCGCCCAACACACATGCAGCTATTCTTTTTCTTTTTTTTTTTTTTTTTGCGAAGGGACACATGCAGCTATTCTGCACACACACGATCGCATCTGAATTTTCTGAAGGCACGCGCACACGCGCCACGACCCAGAACACACCTCCAAGTCATGATTATCCTAACAGTTTTCAGCCTATATTTCTATGGAACTAGATGAAAGCCCCGCGGCATTTGCCGTGGGTGCATTGTCCCACTTGAGACAAACACATCGAAGTGAAAGTGAGATTGTAAATGAGTACTCACATGAGGTACTTGGATGGGCGAGCTATCCAAATCTACTATAGATGGGAGAGAAGGGTACATGCTTTACATGCACATTACATCTGGGTATCAGCAAAATCATGATCAATTCGAAACAATATTTTTCAAGAGCTGTCTCACTTTGAATGAAAAATTATGATTCAATTGACTAAGTTTGGGTCAAGATGTAAGGATTTAGATGTACACGTCACAAAAGAGTACAACATGTAGGTTGTGCAGTATGAAGTTTCCAAATCCAATGTTGAAAACTATACAAAATGTGATGCGTGCATTTATAGCTTGGGATGGAGCAGTGTTTCTGAAGAAGGTGCAGATACAACTACAACGCTGCAACACACGAATTACATCCATTAAACACAAATAAGAAAATCATTTGAGATATCAACTGAAGCAAAGGACAACTTTATGTCAACGGAGACATTTAATTTTACATGATCACTCAATTCAAGTTTTGTTGGGCATTTCGTTTCTTTATTATTATTATTTTTTTTTGCAAGTAGATCTTTATAGCATTCTATCATAGTATGAGCTAAACTGTGAAAATAATGTAACTGTCTCTTTTAAGTAGGAAGTCAGGTACAGGAATGACAGATCCTAGATGCAACAAAAATACATCCAAAGATAGTTTATTCTAAAATGCACCAAACTTGGCAGTTTATTCTAAGATGCGCCATGCATTGGATGCAACCTTCACAACAGTATTCTTGGCTGTAGCAGTTTATAGATTATTGTTGAGAGGAAAAAGTTCTAGGATTCTACTCAACAATTGGATAACAAAGTAATCAAATTGAAAACGTCACAAACTAACCAGACGCTCCACGGGCCCCCATCCACTGAAGAAAAATATTACAGGGGACACCCTAGTTCACGATACAAATCTAGCATGATAATTACTGCATAGAAATGTGAGGTTAAATCATTGGTACATAGCTTATTACCGGGAAATAAATAGAGCTATAGGGACAAAGAACATAACCTGAGTGACTCCTGACATCTCAGTACATTTCACAAACTGGAATTTTGCTAGGCTGGTCACTCTGCAAAAAGTCAAGAACCATAAAAGATATAATATTTAATATCAGATAAGAAATATGCAAAGGAACTGAAATAATTGTACAGAATATGTCAGTGAACAACCCTGATTAAGTCTGGGCATGGAATTAGGCTCTATTTATGGTTTTTACTGTGATACGAAGTTCAGGCACAACGGAAGAAACCAAATATGCTCACAACTTGTTACTACTTCAATAGAAGTGAATTAGGTTTGCATTATATTTTATTCATATATTGAGGTATTCTATTGAGCAGCTAGCAGTCAACAGTGGCACACAGGTACTACAAAACAATACATTGATAATTATATCCCACATCAAAAAGGCTGTTTTATATATGTTGAACATGTAAAAGTGGAGAAGGTTACCCAATAATGAAACTTTACGCTGACTCCAACCCTTTTGTTTCAACAACATGTATAATCACAGACCAAAAAAAACTGCAAAAAAAGGCAGGCGCAGCAGCATTGAAATCATTCAAAAGGTATGAAAGAACTGCTGTTAATAAACTGTTTTTGTTACTGTATAAAAAGAATTAGAAAACTTTGCATACTGATGTATCAATGAGCATTGCCTTTTCAAAATCACTGGTTCCTACAATGTTCACAATGCGTTGTTTCTTCATATGATATAAGAAAATTTATTCAGAACATGCACTTGCATTTGGCTTTGACGAAGCCTTCAGTATTTCCATAGGATACATTATGATAAACTACAAATTGATCCCCCAAAGGAATTTGTATGCTCTGAAAAGGCAAACCAACCATGTGCTCGGTACAGATCCAGCAAACCAACCATGATGAATATGTAAGACAACAAAAGTCTGCACAATACAGACCAAACAAAGCATCTATCAGCACTTGTTAAGTCTGTGAATTAGGCTCTATTTATGGTTTTCACTGTGATATGAAGTTCAGGGACAACGGAACAAACCAAATATGCTGACAACTTGTTACTACTTTGCGATTGATGATTAAATATGTTGCCAATATTTCCTACAAAAAATATCTGGCCAACTTTTTACCTCCAAGTTTAGTATACCTGACAGGAGACTTGATTTTTCAATGTCTGTCTGCTGGAAGCTGGTGCAAGGAATCCACTCTGCATCGAATCTGCCATCCTGATTTCACGAAATCAAAACCCAAAAATAACGGACTGAAGGAGCTCAATTGTTCAAAGGTCATCTCTAGCACACTTCCTCTTGCTGAATTTTTTTTTAGAAAAGATAAACAATATAGTAGAGGCAGGTGCTGCTAAAATATTACAGGGGTGGGACAGATCCGCCAGGAAAATCTCACTGGCAGCGAGCTGCTTCCCACTACAGTGTAGTCACCAGTCTCCACTTGCAACTTGAGGTGAGGTCCTCCACCTTGTGGCAATCGCAATCGAAATCAGGCCGATCGAGATTTAGGCAGAAAAATCCACTTCCACGGGTACAGATTTAGGCAGAAAATCCAATCGAAATCAGGCCGATCGAGATTTACCCACACAAACCTAAACAGAACCATCGCACCAGGTGCGAAGCGTTCTGGTTGATGGCCGACGAATGGTCCTCTCCTCCACCTTGTGGCAATCGCACCGGCGGTGGACCTCGCCCCCGTGCCGATTGAATGTTGCACCGGGTCGAAGAGGAAGGGGCGCTGCCGATGCATCGTTGGAAACTAAACACGAAGGTGGGAGGAGATGGCGCCGGGTTGTAGGAAAGCACGTCGCTGGCTACCAGGGAGACGGCGGCGGCTTGGCAGAGCGGCAGGGTGGATGAGGGAGGCGGCAAGGGGCGAATGAGCTATGGGTATGCTGGCAGCTTGAGGTGAGGTCACGGTCGCAACCGGTGGCTCAGGAGGACGGCGGGGGCGGGGATTCCGGGATCGATTCCATCGATGGGGGATGGGAAGACGATCGGCAGACATCGCTCGGGCCTTCCAGATGGCGCTCGGGCAGGATAGCGACTCCATCAGATTGGAACGTCTGTTTGGAATCGAACGGTCCTCCTTGACTGCTACAGAGTAACAGTAAAACAGTAACTGGTGGGGCCCGCCGGGGAAAACTAAGAATCTACAAGTCCAAATCAGTGAGTGCTCACCATCCCCATTGTTGAATTCTGATTACAATGTTGAAGTAGGAAAATATGGCTTTCTACCCAGAATCCAAAAACAGAGAAAATGAGATGACATGAATGATAAAAACTAAAGGGCGACCGGGTAATGAAACTGGGCGACCAGAATACACAGATTCGAGAATACAGAAAAAACCGCATTACCACACCCTTCATCTGTTGTTCCAGATCATCGATGATTCCTTTAGAGTGAGCGATCGACCAGATAATCCAATTTAGGAACAAACACAGACACTTCTGTGATTTCACATTGGCCACATTATATTGGTAAAAGATTACTAAGATCCCATACCTTCTAGCCCGCTAAAGTTTGCTCTCAGACAGCTTGTAGCACCTGCAATGTCAGAAAGAATATATAAGTTTGTCAACAAATTTGTGACATTATGTGAGCCAAAGAAAATGGATATTTGTTAACACCTGAAACAAAAATACTCAAAAATAAAATATGACACATGAATATATATGACCAAGCAATAACATGTATGCATGTGTTTTGTCCAGTTCCTGGCATGATGGCTGGTAGGACAATGAGCCTTTGCCCATTAGTCTATCTGAGTCATAACTCACTGTTAAATTAATTAGAAAGTGCAAACCATCAGCAATGATAGCAGTCAACAAATTCAACTCCAACAGCTAGCTAGTGAAAAGATGGTTCGGACTTCAGAGAAGCACTGGTCGCCTGATTATTGACTCGAAGCTACACTATAGTCAACCAAAACAACTAAGAGGTTCCACTGGGAAACTGAAAGAGAGATTACTGAAAAGGAGGTTATGAAGACTCAACAGGTAATGGTCCAGCAGACGCCGAAACTTTAATATAGTCACATACCATCAAATCTACTGTTTCTCCATAGAAGCAAACAAAAACATATTTTCTCTGCAGGCTATAAATCAACTACAGGAAGGGACGGCAATAACAGTGTTACCTAACAATCACTTTAAGAAGCGTTAGATCAAAGCATAAACTGGATAGAATATTCTAGCATGTATTTCTAATCTTTTTTCCACTGGATCCAATTGAAAGAACAGACAGAGCATCCAGAAATCAGAAGCGGTAGCTATACATTAGCATGTAGCGAGCATAAAAGTATAAAACAGAGCACCATAGCAGCACACACCTGCGAACCTGAGAGGCTTAACCTAGGCAAATCACAAATCGCTGAGATTTCGGTTCTTTTCATGACCAGTAGCGGTAGCGATGAAGAAGTGAAGGAGCCGAATGATAGGATGCCAAGGCTGTAGCGCAGCTGTAGATGGGGCCGGCGATGGTGATTGGGCGGCCGCGCGGCGTAGCGGCAGTGGACGCAAGGGCGAAGCACGGCGAGCGTGGACAGAAGCAGCCTATCGACCCAATCCGGAGGTCGGCGGCGCTGGGCAGACCCGCTGCTCAGGGAGCAGGGCGGCAGGACGTGCGGCGGCGCTAGGCAGAGCGTGCAGTCTAGAGAGCGAAAGAAGAAACCGATGGAACCGAGAGGCGTCTAGAAACCGCTGGCCAGGGGGAGCGAAGGAGCCAGACCCAAAAATTACTGTTTGAACAGTGTAACAGTAACAATCGTCCGTACATCTCTAGGATTATAGAGAAAGGTAGATTATGATGAGTGGCATTCATTTCTTATTCTTGCATGGACTGGAGTACTATAGTTATACCAGTAGTGCCCAGCATCACGTTTCGGGTCTCGGCGCCTAGGCTCCCTAGGCGACTCGAGGATAGGTTCAGCGATCGCGTATCTCCATCCTTTCTCCCTCCATCAATTTCCCCACGCCTGGTTCTAATCCTTTCTGAGGATTGGAATTCGAGTACACGTCCTATTCCCCGTTCGTGTCCACGTCAAATCTTCTCCGTAACGGAGCCGAACCCAAACTGCTAGCCGTGATCTGTGCGTCGCTGAACTGGTAGGGTTTTGAGTTTTGCTGCGATCCCTCACGGGATCGGGGGAGGAAGGTCGTAGCGATGGAGAAGGTGGAAGGCTTGATGAAGAATTTGCAGCTGTCGGCGGAGGAGAAGAAAGGCATTCGGATCGGCGCGCCGCCGAAGACGGCGAGTCTTGGGCGTGATCGAGGCTGTAGGCAAAGTATTCTCTGAGAAGTTGGTGAAGTGCGACACACTGGAAGGAGCTCTCGGGAGGGTCTGGTGCCCAAGGAGCGGCGTTGAGTGTAAGGATCTTGGGGAAAATCGATTCCTATTCACGTTTCTGCAGGCGTCAGGCAAGAGACGTGCACTGGATGATGGACCGTGGTGGCTGTCCAAGGAATCCAAGGAACTGGTGGTTATGGCTGACTTTGATGGAACAAAAACCATCGATGAGATCGAGTTTCGCTATAGTCCGATCTGGGTACGTGGGTCCAAGATGCCTCTAGGCCTGATGAATCAATGGTACGGTGAGGCTATTGGCAACCAGATAGGTGAGTTCATGGAGATGGAGAAGGAAGATGATGGCTCAGCTGTGGGGCAATTCATGAGAATTAAAGTGCGACTTGATATCCGGCGGCCGCTGATGAGAGGTGTTACCCTACTAGTGGAAGAAGGAGGTGGGGAGAAGGAAGTGTGGTGTCCTCTCGCCTACGAGTACCTGCCGGAATTTTGTTATATTTGCAGCATTATTGGTCACGTTGACAAGTCCTGTGATAAGAAGCTGGGTAAAGGAGAAACAAGGCAGTATGGCCCTAAGCTGAGGTATATACATCCAAAGAAGGGCTACGGTGACCAACAACATTTCTCAAACTGGCGGTCAGGAGGGTCCGGGAGCCGTGGCAGCTATGGTGGGTCAGGGATTTGGGAAAGTGACAGGCGCAATGGCAGTGATGCACCTCGTTGGCGAAAGGAAGGGACAAATCCTCTGAAAATACAAGAAAAGGCAAAGGGGAGGGGAGAAGATAAGAAGAATTTGTTTGCTGAAAACGAGGGAGTGAACGTACAGGGGCGTAACACTGATGTCATTGTTCCTGCTATGCCTGTAATTGGTAGCACAAGTGAAAAGGTAAAAGAAACTCTGGGCAGTGAGGTGGAGGTAGCAAAGGAGAAATCTGAGACGAGTGGAGAAGGAGAAAAAGACAGGAAGAGTATCATGCAACCCATGCAGGTGCAGAATAGCAGTGTTGTAGGGCGGCTGGAAAAAACAAAGACAGCGTGGCAAAGCAGAAACATGGCACCTACAAGAAGTACCGTCGGAGTTGCACCGGGAAGAAAGGGGGGGAGGACAATATGAGCCTTATTGTTGAAAAGAAGAGGGGGCTGGAAGTAGAGGACGCAATGGATGTTGATGTGAATAAGAAGGCAAAATTGAGGAGGGCGTCTGAAGAGGGATCTATGCATACTACTCAAGTGGCGGGGCCGGCGGACCGGACCTGCAATGCCCAATGAAGATTGTAGCGTGGAACTGTCGGGGCTTGGGAAATGCGCCGGCAGTTCGCGGGCTTCTGAAATTTCAGAAGTCCATACAAGCGGATATCCTCTTTTTGTCCGAAACAAAATTGGATGAGAAGCGGATGCAACGATTCAAACAAATGCTCAGTTTGGGAAACATGCTGGTGGTGGATGGTGAAGGAAAGGAGGGGGGGGGGGGGGGGGGGGGGGGGGGGGGGGTGCTGTGTTTGTGGAGGAGTGGAATCAAGGTGTCTCTTCGAAACTATTCCAAGATTCACATTGATATGAATGTGATGGAGGAGGACGGTTCAGTTTGGCGATTCACTGGCATCTACGGCGAGTCGCAAACTGATCTGAAACATAGGACATGGGCGCGGCTGAGAGACCTTCATTCTCGTTCTTCTCTGCCGTGGCTGTGTGCTGGTGATTTTAATGAGATCTTGTACCAATACGAGAAGGAGGGTGGCAGGCCACGGCCACAATCGTGCATGGATCGGTTCAAGTGTGCGCTTGAAGACTGTGAGCTCAGCGACCTTGGCTTCGTTGGCGACGTGTTTACTTGGCGGAATAATCAGTTCCGTGGTGATGATTTCATAAGGGAGCGTCTCGACAGGGCGGTGGCGAACATGGGGTGGAGAAGTCCTCAATGGAGATCCGTATCACTCGGACCATCGCCCCGTCATCATTGATACAGAGAAGAATTTATATCATGGAGGTGGCCCGGGGGGGGGAGGAGTAATTTAAATTTGAGGCAAATTGGTTGGAGGCGAGATGTAAGGAAATAGTGAAGGAAGCTTGGGGGGCGGAGGATGCTTTAGAGGGAAGAGAGTAGGAGAGAGGATTAGTGAAGTAGCTAGGTCCCTGCATGATTGGAGTACAAATGTTTTAGGGGGGCTGGAGAAAAGATTGAAGAAGGCGAAGAAGGAACTAGAGGCGTGCAGGCGGTTACCCATCAGTGATCATTCTGTTGGGAGGGAGGCGGTTTTGTCTTTTAAGGTAGAGAGGCTGGAGGAGCAAGTCGATATTTATTGGAAGCAGCGCGCCCATATCAATTGGTTGAGCAAGGGGGATAGAAACACATCGTTTTTTCATGCGGCTTGTTCGGAAAGGAGAAGGAGGAATAGAATAGGGAAATTACAAAAGGAGTCGGGGGTATGGGTGGAGGACGAAGTAGAGAAGCAGGGCTATATTACTAATTTCTTCATGCAGCTGTTCACATCCTGTGCTAATGGAGACACAGAGCAACTCTTGGAGGCCATTAACCCACGTGTCACGGGTGATATGAATGGCGAGCTGCTGCGGGACTTTACTGCAGAGGAGGTGAAGAATGCTCTTGACTCAATTGGTGATATGAAGGCCCCAGGACCTGATGGCATGCCCGCGGTCTTTTATAAGAGTTATTGGGATATAGTGGGCGATCAAGTGGTGAAGGAGGTTTTACAAGTCTTAAATGGAGGGCCAATGCCAGCAGGTTGGAATGATACGGTGATTGCGCTCATTCCGAAAGTGCAAAAGCCAGAGAAGGTGACTGACTACGGCCAATAAGTTTGTGTAATGTACTGTATAAGGTGGTGTCGAAGGTGCTTGCAAATAGATTGAAAGTTGTACTACCAGAGATTTTCCCCAACACAGAGCGCTTTTGTTCCGGGTAGACTGATTTCAGACAACATTCTTATTGCCTATGAGATGACAGTACCTGAGAAATAAGAGGGAAGGGAAGACTGGATATGCGGCTATCAAGCTCGACATAAGCAAGGCATATGATAGGGTTGAGTGGAAGTTTCTACAGGACATCATGAGCAGACTTGGTTTCTGTGCGAGGTGGATAGAGCTCATTATGCTATATGTCACTACAGTCTCATATTCAGTTAAGGTGAATGGAGAACTCTCAGATGTGTTTAAGCCGGAAAGGGGACTGCGGCAAGGCGATCCGCTGTCGCCATATCTTTTTCTCTTATGCGCCGAGGGATTTTCGGTATTGCTGAATAAGGCGGAGAATGAAGGCCTACTGTCGGGTGTAAAAATCTGCCCATCTGCTCCTAGTCTTTCTCACCTTTTATTTGCCGATGACTCATTAATTTTGATTCGTGCAAAGAGGGAGGATGCTATGAAATTACAACACATTCTTGATTTATATGAGCAGTGTTCGGGACAGATGATAAACAAGTCGAAGTCCGCTATTTTGTTCAGTCGGAATACAGCTGCGCCAAACAGGGAGGAAGTGAGAGAAATTCTTAGCATTGAACGAGAAACTCAGAGTGAGAAGTATTTGGGCCTGCCGGTGTATGTTGGCAGTTCGAAGACAGACGTATTTGCATATTTGAAGGACAGGGTGTGGCAGCGTATCCAAGGGTGGAAGGAAAAAATGTTGTCTTGGGCAGGAAAGGAAATATTGATCAAGGCAGTGGCGCAGGCCATCCCGACCTTTGCCATGGGGTGCTTTGACCTGACCAAGACAATATGTGATCAAATCAGCACAATGATATGCTGCTACTGGTGGAATCAACAAGAAGGGAAGCATAAGGTCCATTGGCTAAGCTGGGAAACTATGATCAAACCGAAGAAGGAGGGGGGTCTCGACTTCAGGGATATATATGCTTTCAATTTGGCAATGCTTGCCAAGCAAGGGTGGCGCCTAACTCAGAACCCAAATTCACTATGTGCAAAAATTCTACAAGCAAAGTATTTCCCATGGAAATCATGTCTGGATGCTGAACCGAAGGCTGGTATGTCCTATACTTGGCGTAGTATTCTACACGGTATTAAACTACTCAAGAAGGGCATCATTTGGAGAGTTGGGAATGGTCATAACATCAGTATTTGGAAGGACCTGTGGCTGCCAAAAAACAGAACTCCCATAACATCTAGAGGTACAAATATTCTGAGATATGTGGATGAGCTGATTGACCCAACTACAGGGGGCTGGGATAGGGATTTGGTGTGTGATGTGTTCTGTGATGAGGACAGCCGTATTATTTTGGCTATTTCTGTACATGAGGGACGGGACAATGTTTTAGCCTGGGAATATGACCAGAAAGGCTTGTTCAGTGTTAGAAGTGCATATAAAGTTTGCAGAGACGATATAATCATGAAGAGTACAAGGGGAGGTGCCTCATCATCTAAGTGCAATGGGAATCAAGCAGAATTGCAATGGAAACAGGTGTGGAACCTCAATTGTCCTAACAAACTCAAGCACTTCCTATGGAGGTTTATGCATAACAGCCACCCCTTGAGAAGAAACCTGCAGAGGAGAAGAATGAAAATCGATGATAGGTGTGTTGTCTGTCAGAGACAAACTGAAGACGGGGCACATTTGTTTTTCAAGTGCAAAACTGTCAGACAACTATGGAACTCTCTCTTCATGGAGGAAATCAGAGATGCACTAGCAGAGATGTCATCGCCAAAGTTGGTGGTTGAGTACATTCTTAAGCTTAAGGAAGAAAAGAAGATACAAGTTATATGCCTATTATATACCTGGTGGAGTGAAAGGAACAGAATCAGAGAAGGTGAAAACCGGAGAACTGTAGCAAATCTGGCACACAGCATTCATATATACTCGCTTGAAATATTGAAAGTATTGGAGAAGGAGAAAAAGCCAAGAAATAGAAGCACATTCAGGTGGACGAGGCCAGATACAGGCGTACTGAAGATTAATTGTGATGCCTCCTTCATGGCGGTGTCAGGCACAGGCGGCTGGGGTTACGTAATACGTGACTCTGACGGGGATGTGGTGCAAGCAGGGAGAGGAAAATTGGACTATGTGATCGATAGTTTTCAGGCTGAGTTAGTAGCTTGTCTACAAGGAGTGCAAGCAGCGATTGACCTTGGGATCAGTCATGCGATTCTAGAAACTGATGCTCTGCTTGCACAACAGGCGGCTACTTCTGATGCTTACGAGTTGGCGTCAATGGTAGGGTGAAAACGGACGGAAACGGTCTGAAAATGCTCCAACCGTTTTCACTTTCACATTTCATCACCGGACGAAAACGAAAATGGGAAAGCCGGTAACGGAAACGATCGGAAAATTTCGGTCACTCGAAAACAAACTAATACGGGTAGAAACATATCGGTATCGGTCGGTAACCGGTAATAAGGTCGGGAACATAGCATTTTTTAACACGTCGTTATGGAAACCAGCCTTATAATTTTTTAATACAAAGGAGATATTTTTGTTATCACTACATGGCAAAAAAAAATTGTAGAACTTGATAAAAAAATAATAAACTACAAGCAAACAAATGCCCAAATGCATGCTGTGCTCACTGGACTTCTGGACTCCACAACTACTGGGCACCTGTACACGTGATGCTAGCAGTGAAGAAAAATGGCCCATAACTCCACCGGCCATTCAAACATCAGACGCCCAAGCTTCTGGTCTCTTCGTGCCCTTTCCTCTCGCTACAGTAGATCAGGGCGAACCGGAGCGATTGACTTTCCGGCGCCGATTTCGCCGACTTTCGTTCGCCTCCGGCGTCCCTGTTGGGGCGGGAGGTGGATGGGAGCGGTGGAATCGGCGTCCGGTGTATATATCCTATCTATTTAGCCTAGGATTAGATGGGTTTGGTTCTATCTCCTACATCTCCGGCCGGCGACGACGTTGGTGTGAGGAGGAGGGTGTTGGAGCTTTTTTCGGCTTCCTCTTCCTTGTCATCTACGGCGGCTTCCCAGTCGGTACAGGAGGCATCGGATGGAGGTTTGTTTTCCTGCCTTTTTGTGAAAGGGCGGGTACTGTGGTCATCCCTAGGGTTGTTTTTGTTTTCCGCCATGTGGTTCCGGCTGCCGGTTGTGGCCCGCGGTGGTGGATTTGCATACTTCTCTCTTATGGAAGGGAGGAAATCTGTGCTTTACCAACTCGCTGAGAAATCGGGTTGGTTTTCTTCTCCTACCGCTTCTGGTGGTTGCTTTTCCCTTCGGTGGGACTCGTTATTCGGCGGGCCGGGGCTGTTGGTGATTGAGGCACCAGACCCCTTGCTAGCCGGCGAGGATTGGCCTGTTCGTTCAATGTTCAGAAAGCATGTTGGGGTCCCTGATGTGCTGCTCATAGTGCCTTTGAAAATTTTGATGTTCTTCGTCCGGAAGGTGGTCGGCTTCACGGGCGGCAGGTTCGAATGTCGGCGACGAGGACGACCGGGAGAAACTTGCAAGGACTTTGGTGTCATTTGTTCTACTTTCATGTTTGTCTTTGTAAGTGTTGGGATGTAAACTATCAGAAGCTTATGTGAAATATAATCCCGGTTTCTAAAAAAAAAAACATTAGACGCCCTGGCATTGCCGCATTAGTAGTTTAGTACCACCTCGAAGAGCTAGCAACATCCGAGCACATGCATCCTTGATAAATTGAGGGGAGGAGGTAGCTGTCTGTACGCGCACATGCATCCTTGATAAATTGAGGGGAGGAGGTAGCTGTCTGTACGCTGGGTCGCTGGCTCGCGCAGATTTGGGCCAAGGCATGTTGGGCCAAGTGCTAAACGGGATTGATACCGGAAAAAAATTCGGGAGTTTTCCGTTGAAAACGGGATATCGGTGAATCGGACGGAAAAGTGTTAATCCGTTTCCGATCCCGGGTACCGTTTTTCATCCCGTTTCCCGTTTTCGTCCGGTTTAGTTTTTGTCCGCCATTTCGAAAACGATTCGGAAGAAGTCCGCCATTTCGAAAACGATACGGAAGAAACGGGAGCGGTAGCCGGATGGAACGGGATTTTACCGTCCCGTTTTTAGGCCTAGTCAATGGGAGGTCTAGTCCAGGAAGTGAAGGAGCTGGTTTCTCTGAACTTTGATAGTTTTTCGTTTATTTTCCAACCAAGAGAATGTAATAAGGTGGCTCATGCTTTGGCATCTTTAGGATGTGCTTGTTCAGTGGAAGACAATTCGTCTGTGGATGTGCTTCCGGTTTGTATTCGAGTTCTAGTTGCTGACGATATGTCGGCACATGAGTAATGGAATTGCTTTCCTTTCAAAAAAAAAAGTAGTGCCAGCATCAAATAGCGGCTCGCTCCTTCTTCGCTGGGTTCGTTCACGCATCCTGTTTATGTAGGACCGACCGGGCATTGCTGTGGGGCGACCGTTCAGGATGCGACCTGTTCACCGCAAAGATCACCACCACTACCCAAAGAAAGAAAAAAAATTCACCCCACTTCTCCGTGGAAGGAACTGCCATCTTAATTTGCCCTATAAATAGCGGGCACTGCGGCACCCAGGGCGACACACACAACTTCCCAATTCTGGAGGACTATGGGTCATGTGGAAGGATGACATGGATGTCCAGATCATCGCCTCTAGTGCCAATTATATTTTGGCTTTTGTTGTACAAAAAGCTACTAATGTTAGTTTCAAGTTAGTTTGTATATATAGGGATCCACACCATGCTAGGACTAGTCACATCTGGGAGGATATCAACTCTTTTGTTGTACAAAGTCCTGATCGTCCAACCTTTTGTATGGGAGACCTTAATGATATTATGCATCCTAGTGAAAAGTGGGGCCCTGGAGCCCCCAACTTAACTCGTATTGCAAATATCTGTTCTTTATTTAAGCAATGTGGACCTATGGATTTGGGTTATAGTGGGCTGGCTTATACTTGGACGAATAAACGGTTTACGACTAACCGTACCTATGAAAGATTGGATCGTTGTGTTGCAAATGCAGATTGGTGCCAGAAGTTTCCCAACACAGTAATTTATCACCTACCGATGTTATACAGCGATCACACTCCCATTCTTGCTGTCATCAACTCCAACATCCCAAAACCAAAACGACGATTCAGATTTGAAAATTGGTGGCTGACAGAGCCGGATTTCCATCAACATGCAATGCAGGCTTGGGCACAAACGGAACAGCAACAGTTTCACACACGCACCTTTGCACTCAATAAATCACTAAATATATGGGTCAAAAGAAGAAGCCTCTCAATTGTCAGTTACAGGAAGTGGAAAACCAACTCCTAGCTGTTCAGCAAGCAGATCCAGCCACTATTAATCACACATCCGAGGCATCACTTACCCAGCTGCACCACAATATCCTGGATAAACTTACTGAGTATTACAGGCAGAGATCAAAAAAACACTGGGCAACAAAGGGTGATCGAAATACCAAGTTCTTTCAGCAAGCTTGCACAAAAAGGAGAACCAAAAACAGAATCTGCTCAATACAGACACAACAAGGCCACACTATTTCCAATCCTGAAGATATAGCAAATGAATTCATAGCTTTCTTCACTCAACTTTTTACTGCCTCAACACACCATGAACAAATAAATACCAACATTTCACATCAGGTAACAATAGGATATGATTGATAAAAAAACAATAGGATATGAGACATGTTGTACCCCTCCATCCTTAGATGAATGTTTGCAGATCTTGAAGGACATGAGGCTAAATGCTGCACCAGGACCAGACGGCCTCAATGTAGCATTCTACAGAGGGGCGTGGGACTGGATCAAACAGGACATTCAACATCTGATGGGCACATTCTACACCACAGGTAAACTTCCTCCTCAGCTGAATACTACTGAGATTGTCCTTATTCCGAAGAAAACTCCAGCGCTTTTAATTACAGACTTTAGACCTATTAGTTTAACAAATGTTTGTTATCGGCTGATTGCTAAATCCCTTGCAGCCAAAATAAAATCTGATTTGCCTGATTACATTCATCCTTCGCAGCATGCTTTTGTTCAGGGTAGGAGAATCACAGACAACATTATTGTTGCCCAGGAAATTGTTCATTCCTTTCAGCTTAAATCTTACAAACATAAAGCTTTCATGCTCAAAATTGATCTTGCAAAAGCTTTTGATCGTTTAGAATGGCCTTTCATTCTCTCGGCTCTTCGACGTAAAGGGTTTCATGGTCATTTCATCAAAATGATACATCCTTGCATTTCCACCCGCATTTCCACCCCCAGTTTCTCTGTTAATATAAATGGTCAGTCCTTCGGTAGTTTTCGGAGTTCTCGTGGTATCCGACAAGGTTGTCCCCTTTCCCCGTACCTGTTTGTCCTTGCAATCAATGAACTATCAATGCAGCTCCAACGGGCACTCGACGAATCAAGACTGACAGGTGTCAAGCTTGGACCCACCTGCCCACCCATACATTCTATAATGTTTGCAGATGATCTCATCATTTGTGGTCAGGCGGAGATAGGTGAAGTGCACACAATTAGAAACATCTTACACCACTTTTGCACTTTGTCGGGACAGCCACCTAATTAGGCTAAATCCTCTATTCTGTTTAGTAAAACGGTAGATTTGCAAACGAAAGCCCATATCAAAAACATTTTCCCGGTCCAGGATTTCCAGCCTAATACAATGCACCTAGGCCACCCTCTGCTTATCACACATAGGGACAAATCCAAAGCCTATGAGTTTATCTACAACAAGTTTAGATCCAGGCTCACAATTACAACAGCCAATACTTTAAACCATGCTGGTAGATTGGCACTGATACAATCTGTTTTTGCCTCTATCCCTATCTACTACATGGCCAATATCCTTTTCACTAAGAAATTCTTAGCCAAGACTACTGCAATTATACGTACCTTCTGGTGGCAAGGAGTACAAGAGGGTCAACGAACCAAACCTCTTCATCTTCGATCCTGGAGCTCAATTACCAGGCCAAAGAAAGAGGGAGGACTGGGTATCAGGGATATAATGCTGGTAAACAAAAGTATGCTCATTTCATCTGCTTGGAGAATAATTGTCGAACCACATTCCTTTGTAGCTTCTGTTTTGCAGGGGAAATATTTTCCACAAGCAACTTTCTGACAGCACCAACATATCACTCCAAGTCAACATTTTGGTCCTCAATCTTAAAGGTACGCAAGGAACTGCTTTATGATACATTCATCCAGATAAATGATGGAAACACAAATATTTGGAACCAACCTTGGTTCCCGGATTGGAATCACTTGCATGACAACCTAAATTTAGATCAACACCTTTATCAAATTCCGAACTTAGTGAAGGATTTATGGTTACCACACACAAAGAACTGGGATGAACATAAGATCACTACTCTCTTTCGACTGTATATTGCAAACCTCATCATGCAGGTACAGCCTCTTCTTGGATAGGGCCAGGACATCATGTGTTGGAAGGCGACCTCCAGTGGAAACTGCACATCCAAAAGTGCATATCTCCAGTTAGCCAAAAGGGCAACCAGCGACAATCCACCTCCAGCTGTTCCCATGCAGGTACTCAACTTATTGAAGACGATTTGGCCGAACAAAACAATTCCACCAAGGGTCAAGACTTTTGCTTGGAGACTGCTTCGCCTTGCCCTGAGCACGGGATCCAGAGTCAAGAGAATCATACAGGAGGCGGATGGGGATTGCTGCAGATGTGGGGAACCAGAAACCGAAGACCATTTGTTTCTGCACTGCACATATGCAAGAGCAGTTTGGTTTAGGTTTGGAGGACTACGCACAGATCAACTTCACCAAGCTGATAGGGGCGTCCACCAGCAGCTACAACATATTTTGCAAACAGGTAACCTACACTTCACTGCAGGTCATGTATGGAGTATATTATGGTGCCTGTGGAAATCAAGGAATGACCATCGATTCAATAAGATCGACTGGTCCATTCACCGTCTCCTATCTGAAGCGAAGGCTATTGCGGAGGAACACAAAATTGGGGATGAACAGGAACAGCCAACAACCAGAACACAGGAAGCCCAAACACAGCACCACAATTCACTGCAGGATCATGCTCCTGCCTGGACCTACAGAATTTTCACCGACGCTTCCCTCCAGCTTCAGCAACCTTTCATCCCGCTGCACCCGGCGGGCATAGGAATTTTCATCATCGACAAGTCGGCGACACTTTACACCACGGTCTCCATCCAGGCGATCCTGCTACAGCCGGCTGATCCACTCATTGCAGAAGGGCAAGCTCTCCTCCTTGCAGTAAGACTGGCGACTCACTTTGGATGGAACAACAGCACGCTGGCGCAGGCGGCAAAAGATAATGATCCGCAACACAACCCGGGTCATTGGAGCTTAAGACCAATACTTCAGCAGGTCATGGCACTCAACAACACCATGCAGTCCAAGATATCAAAGATTCCAAGAAGATACAATTCGAGAGCAGATGGGCTCGCCAAAAGGGCAAGACAGGAGCTTCCACTAGCAACCTGTTCCAACACCTGTATGGCAGCAAACCATATTCATTCATGTCCAGTGCAACAAGCACTTCAAAATTTCGAATGGGACCAATTCAGGCCCATATCTGTATTATGCTTATGATCAATGAAATTCTGAGTTCTCAAAAAAAAAAAAACTTCCCAATTCTTCTTGCGAACATCAGGAAGACTATGTACCTTCGAGGTTACCACTGGTTGTACTTGTACACGTCGGAGCCTACGCCGGGCGTAGGCTCCCGACGTGTACAAGTACAACCAGTGGGCGCGCGTCCAGCAACCGCTTCCGACGTAGGCTCCCGACGTGTACAAGTACAACCAGTGGGCGCGCGTCCAGCAACCGCTTCCTCGATCGTCGACAACATCCTCCGTAAGAGCATCTCCAGCAATGGCCTTTAAAATTGGGTCTTTAAAAGCCATATAAGGACTGGCCTTTATTTTTAGAAGGTCAAAATGTGCACTCAACTCCAGCAGTACCATGTAAAAAAATGAGCCCTTATTTCAATGGGACCCGCTTGTCATTGCCTCACACAACCTTATCCTCTCCCTCTCTTCCTCCTCTCTCCACAACAACCGCTGCGCGTCTCAACGGTGAGGAGCGGCTCGGCGGAGCGCAGCCGGGGCGCGGCTCGACCGGAGGGGCGCGGCTCGGCGGAGCGCGGCCGGGGCGTGGCTCAGCTGGAGTGCGACGCGGCGGGGGAGCGCGGCCAGGCCGTGAGTCGAGGCGAGGGCGCGGCAGAGCACGGCGGCAGGCACGACCGAGGCGCGCGCTTGCCGGCGGAGCCACGGCGGGCAGGTGCGGCCGGAGGAGCGCGGCCGGGGCGTGGCTCAGCCGGAGCGCGGCCGGGGCGTGGCTCAGCCGGAGCGCGGCTCGGCGGAGCGCGGCCAGGCCGCGGGTTGAGGCGAGGGCGCGGCGGCAGGCACGACCGAGGCGCGCACTTGCCGGCGGAGCCACAGCGGGCAGGTGCAGCAGGCAAGGATGGCCGGAGGAGCGACGGCGCGGCAGGGGAAAACGGCAGCCGGGGCTCGCGACAGGCACAGGGGAGGTCCGCGCGCGGCGCTGCCGTGGCTGGCCGGGGGCGGCGGCCATGGCGAAGTCTGGGGAGACGTCGCGCGGGGCCAGCCGAGGGAGGCGCCATGCGACGCGGCGGCTCATCTTCTTCACGTGCGGCGCGACGGCCATGGCGGCCCAGATCTGCCACCGTCCTGTCCACCTGCGATGGGGGAAGGAGACGGGCGGGGGCGGTGGCTCATCTGCGACGGCCGTGTCGACGACCCAAAGCATCTGCGGCGTGGATTCACGGTCTCGCCGGCGAGGGAGCGGTTGGCGGGACGGCGACGCGGGAGCGACCGGGAGCGCGCGGGAGAGGTAAAATCAGGTGGAGCCCACACAGCTGGCATTTGGGGGCTGAAGCTCGGGCATGTAAACAAAGCGCCAGAGGTGGGGATTTGAGGACCTGATCAAAATAGAGGGTCATATAAGGGACTAAGGTCCCTATTAGAGCTGTTTTTTCTTGGAGGCATGTAAAATAGGATAAGGCCTTTGTTTAAGGGCCTGCTAGAGATGCTCTAAGATCCAGTTCATCGATTCGTTTCGTATCGTTTACAAATGGAGTTGGTAATTAATCAACCTTGCTGCTAAACTGATAGTCAACTCGATCGATTGATCTTTGGGTTGTGGGATGCAGATTTCAAGTACACTGTCAGACTGTTCTTCGGTGCGCGGTTGTTGCTGGTCACGGAGGACGAGTACAACAACTGCGCACCCAAGAGCATCTCCGACACAGTCCTGCTTCTCCACCGGCCGGCGACACGCGCTTCGTACGTTCTTGACCGTCCCGGCCTCTTCGATCTACTTCATCGGCCGGCGTTGACCCCACAAACTGCGTGAGCGGCCAGAAGATGGTCGTCAAGGTGATCGATCCATCGGCAACGACGCTCCCCTGCCGGCACCGACCCCTGCGAATCTGCGATCGTCTCAATGAACTGAAGCAGCAGATTCCCTCGCTAGTAGCTAGTCTTCCACAGCCCCGGTCATATAATTGCCTTCTTAATTACTTCCTCCATGTAATTCCCTACCGGTAAGTTGTCTAGGAGTACCACTACTCACCGCCCAGATGCCATATTGTTCATTAAGGTCGGACATGTTCCCTAGTTGGAATTGATTATATATAAGTTTGCATCATTTTATTTGTTTCTGGATTTTGTTAATATTGCATACTGTGGATTGTCATTGTAGTATTCAGGTTCAGATGACTAAATACAAATGTTAGAGATTTTAGAATATGGCGTCAGTTTTTTGCAGGCGTAGAAAGTAGGGAGGGAGAGGGCAAAGCATTGATCGGCTCTGGGTAATGAACCAAACCAAACCAGACCCTATTGCAATCTCTGAATTTTACCAGACATCGAACCTATCCAAAGCAACAGAGGCAGAAGTGACAATTACTGCTGTTTTAGCTATTCATGTAGAGACTCGTCTGAACAATTACACTTTAAATTTATGCCAATTACTGCATCATAAGTACTCTTGTTTTCTCATGTTTGTGGATGAGGACAAGTTAGGCAATTATGCTGTTTTCTGCGATTTGCATTGTGCTTTACAGTTTTTTTCCCCTCAGCAAGGGAGACAGAAAGTTGTTTGAATTGCATCCAAACTTGTGTCTTTTTTACAGTCGGAGAAGGCAATATATGAAGGCCCCTGTGATCTCGTCGAAGGCATTACGATCTCATCCGCACGCCGTCCACTAACATTCTTATTCTGACAATACTCACAATGGACCTGTTTAGTCTAAAAACTGAGAACTATATTGGTGTATCTATTAACTTATTAATTGATTAAGAAAAGAAGCCTCCACATTCGCTCTCAAGGCTTATTAATTCACCAAAAAAAACAAACCTCCACGTTCGCCCTCAAAGGCTAGAAATTCCCACGTTAATCCGAGAAAATAAGAAGAAAAAATTCCACCACTGCCATTATGAAAAATTAGTCAAAAACCCTATAAATATTATCACATTAATCAACGAGTGAAAAAGAAAGGAAATCACCCACCACTGCCGTTATGAAATAATTATTCTGAAAACCTCCTATAAATATTTATAAAATTATAAAATACACCGCCATATTAAAGACTTAAAAGTTGAAGTTTATTTGTTCACGCCGTCGTCGTTACATGCAACTTAAAAGTTGAAGTTGTGCAGATGAGTGTCACATGATATACTCCTTAGATTGGTTCGATCTTACAACATAGAGTCATAGTGCAACAGGCCCATATTAGATTAAGAATCACATACAACGAATTAGCTCAAACACAATCTGGACGAAATGATGACTCATCACACTCTCAAAATGAGGGCAGCTCAATTGGTGAGAAAATTTGTCCAATCTATTTATACTACTTTAGAAATATGTCGCTACAAAATAAATAATAATAATAATAATAATAAGAAACTATATTTAAACTATGACAATAATATAAAAACTACTTTGAATAGTCTTGAAAGTCTAACCGCGCATTAGCCATAATGAGTATTCTGTCTCCATGCTTTTATTCTTTCATTAGTTGGTGTATTGTTCATTGCTTGCAAATTATTATGACAGTTTGGCTAACTCGACATATTATGGTTCTCTCGCATATTTTGATGTTTCGTACCTGTAAAAATGTTGCCGAGATTATGTGTATAAGTGGTACCTTTCACATCCTAAGCAATCAGCATGAAGAAGCTAGAAGGAAGTTTGTTTTGCACTGATTTTGAAAATAAAAATAAAAATCATGCTTTCAGTTGGAGAAATTGCATTTTGCACTGTTTAAAGTAGCATCGTATCCTTTTTAGATAAAGTATTATTAAGAATAAGTTAATATAATAACTTCGCTGGTGATATCCACATCAAATGGTGAGGTCCTGAGTTCGACTCCCGGTGGGAGCGAATATTTCAGGATTTAACGGCGTTGTGCTCTCAGTGCTAGACGACGTGGCCGTCGACAGCGAGGCGCCAGTGGTGACTTTTTCAATCTCGAGGATTTGCCGGCTCAATCTTCAAAGATGCTCATAGGGGTAGGGTTTGCGTATGTACGTTCATAGGGGTGAGTGTGCGTGCGTTGTGAGTGTCTGAGTTTGTACTGTGTATGTGTAATTCGCAAAAAAAAAAAAAAGCAAACATGAAGAAAAAACATTATGGTATATTCTAGTTACACTTTTGAAACTAACAACCAAAATACAAGATATCCAAGATTTTGGAGACCTGGAAGGGTGCCCACGGCAAATTGATATCTCCTGTCAAACAACAGGTACAGAGCTAGGAAGGAGCCGTGTATCTACAAATCAGCTATCAGTGAAAAAAGTTCCAAATCGATCATATACACTTTGAGCCGAAGAAAACTGTCATCTATAGTTCTCAGTGGGTTGACTAATGGCATTTACAAGTTATAACCAATGAGAGTATAACATAACAGATACTACAGCAAAACAGGGTGTGCAAGCTCTTGGAAGGAGCGCAGCCAAGGACTTCACTCCTGACTGAAACCAATGCAGACCTTACAATGCCAATTTCCTCCATCTTCAAGACGAAATGGCACAAACCCAGGAATTGGACGAGAGAACAGAATAATGTTGCTAGATGCAGCGGAAGTTTATGTTATTTCGTTTTCCTCTTTTAGTAGCACGGAAGAAGCTGATGATGCATTTTGTAAGTCTGATCTACGACTACTGGACACCGAATTCTGCCCCCTGTGCGCTACACTGCTGGAAGATGATGCATTAACATTAGCAGCAGCATGGCTGCTGTTCCTGGCAGCTGGCACGTCATGGATGTGCTTCCCCTCATATGTAGTTATCACAGCCTTTGGGTCTTGCGAAGATCTTTCGATATGCTTCTTTACATCACATCCCTGATATGTGCACTTGTAGTAACTCCTACACAACGCAACAAAGTAGATATGTGAAGTGCAGCATGAGTTCAAATGGATTCTCCATTTAAGTTCAACAGAAGGGCCAACAAGAAATACTTGATAACTTCATAGTTTGAACTGCGAGTCACAGATATATCATTTGAAAGAAGTAAACTTGTTTAAAAGATACAGGTTTAATGTTCATTGTTCCTTTATCCACATGCAAATTAAATAGCAAGATATACGTTGACAAATATGTGTAGAAAAATGAAAACAGAGTGATTGCGAAGAGAGAGAGAGAGAGAGAGAGAGAGAGAGAGAGAGGGAGAGGGAGGGAGGGAGGGAGGGAGGGAGAGAGAGAGAGAGGGAGAGAGAGAGAGGTGAAAACAGAGTGTGCCTTCTAGCTAGGTATCCACATCATATTAACTATCATAATTAGAACAAAATTAGACCAACCCATGTTAAATAGGTGAATAAACACTTAAAGCAGATTGGTTGATAAACAAAATTTATTCCATCCCACTTTAACCAAAAATGTACAATATAATAAATCCAGGTTCCTCATCAACTTTGTTTGAAGACAATCTTTATCTGAGATATTTTGCTAAATGCTTTCAAAATTAGCGCACTTAACCGGAATCATCTTAGCTAGGTGAAACTGCAAGCAAAATCCACGAAACTGGCCAGAAATTAGCACATTTAACCAGAATAATCTTAGCGCACTTAACCGGAATCATCTTAGCTAGGTAAATCGTAAAATTTCTGTTGGTTCAACTCAAGGTTCTTCTTGCACTTTAAAGTTTACACTATTGTATGCATAGATTATTGAATTTCAAATTGTATAGCTATTCAAGGGCATTGCCTAGGTACCCCCGCTGTAAATAAAAAGTATACAATTTTCTGAGCAAAAGATGTTACCAATAACAAGGACTACATGTATATTAGATATGAATACCCACAATTGGTTCGTAACCTCCTAACTAAATGCTAAACAGTTAGTACCACCGAATATTACTCAATCTCATCTGCCACAGTACTACTGATCAGCACCATGAAAGGCTGTTATACATTTCAAGTCTTGTGCATGAATGGGAGTTATTAATCTAATTTAACACCTGGTTAAGTTCCAATCTCAGAAACCTTTTTTAAGTGGGCAACTGAAGAAAGCTCCAATATATAATATTTATTTATTTAATTACAGCTTAATACTGGGACATGCAACGAAGGATGCAAAAAATGCCATAAGGATTCGAAACTGGGTACAAAACTATTTTCAGTAACGGGTGATTGCAGGTTTGTGCACATTGCTGAAATAACTTATAATTATAGATTCATATAATTAAAGAACATAATGGACCAGCCATCCAAAAGCAAGAACATGCATAATTCCAAACTTCTGTGGTTCATATGATTGGTTTTCTTTTATTCAAACTACCAATCTGGGGAAACAAGAAATACAGTCATTGCAATATTTCCAGTCCACACCCCAGGTTTAGTGCTTCACAAGGGGTTGCATTGGAAGTGAGGGGGTTGATTGTGAGATTTAGGGTAAGGGTCAAGGATATGGTTAGGGTTGATTGTAAGATTTAGGGCAGGATAAAGGATACGGTCAATGATACCAAGGACTTATTTATTTGTATATGTGTTATCTCTTAGGACTCTCAAATTCGTAGCTATAGTGCCTAAGTAACAAATGGAGTGTAAAACATAATATCATTAGAAAACAATCGGACCATCATTATTAATCCAATCAAGACTTTAGAAACGATTTATACAATTAAGGGAGACTCCTATCAAGATATTTAAAGTGAGCACACAAAACACCAACAGTCAGTACAGAGTCAGGACATCTCATCCATTCTTCTGTCCATAACCACATTCTTTCTTACACGTCTATCGACCACATGATGGTGGGATTCAAATATCAGACATAAGGAGAATTTTGGACTAAATCTGTAAGTTTCCATTGCCGATAGCCCGGTACTTCAATTAGCATCAATGCCAGCAAACGAAAGACCGTGAGATCAAAATAGAAAACATCGGGAATTTCTTGTAGTAATGCTAGAGTACAAAGAATGTTATGTTGCTTCTCTTCCTTTCATCTTAATTTTTCTTTTTGCAAGAACTATTTAATATATACAACTGTACAAATTGTGCCTTGGATCATGCAATTCTGCATCTTGCTACTTCCTTATCAAGCCAATTATGAATTCATTCCGCTGAGTGCTTACCTAGCAACCTAGAAATCAGTAACAACATTTTCGCAATAAGTTTGATTTTATATCTTCACTCTCACAAAGTAAAGGCTAGTGTTCTGTGCTGCTGCATTGGTGGCTCGGTGCTAATCTGCTAATGCTATAGTATACTCTATAAAAATACTTAGCAGTCAGACTTCTGCAGGCACTGCATAAAACAATGGACAACACTTCATAGCACCCAAGTCAACGCATTGGCATGATTACATCATTCAACAAAAATGCAGGATATATAGGGTTTAAGAGTTCATTCAATGCAACAATAGCAGGTACATGTACATCACTCTATATTGTGTGTTCTGTGGGAAAATCAGATTTCCTTTTTACCACCTCCACACGTGTTTCTAAAGTGGGGCACGAACATATACACCCCTACACCACATCATCATTCATCTGCCATGCAGTCATTCAAGGAAAAAAACGGAACACAGAGACATTGTGCGAACAGGTCAAAGATAAACAGAACTATATCGATTACTCCAAGTACATGGATGACACATGAATATAGAAAGAAGCTATAGAATACTGCAAAATGGTAACAGTGTTACCTTGGATGCGGATTCCCTTTTACCACTTTTTGTCCATACTTGCGCCACCGGTAGCCATCATCCAAAAGATCAACCTCACTAGTGGTTTGCACAATGATCCTTTGAGCTGGAGTCGGCACATGTCTGCCCAATAGAACTAGTATTTCAAGATTACGGCATGAAAATTTGAACTAAATAAATTTTGTATTATAGCAATCACCTTTTGTTTGCATTTGCAGGACCAGCATCTTCATTGCCAGCCCTTGATTCATCATCACCCTCATCTTCGCTATCACTTGAGCCGGACAAATGATCACCTCCTTCTCCCCTCCTTGACATCGAAGGCCCTGCAGGACCAACATTTGATGCCTCAACTTTCCCATAATGATCATGAGAGCCTGGTTCTGATCTTGTTGGAGCATCTTCGTTTTCACGGAAATCATCTTCATTTAGCAATTCACCACCATCTTTGGACCTTCTTTTTGGTGGACGATGGTGGTTGTGCTGACCTCTGTAAATTATCTGAGTAATCTGTCCATCTGCTGAGCGCTCCACTTTTTTCTTCACTGGACAGCTTGAATGGGTACATTTATAGTAACTCCTTGGGTACTCCCCACCCTTAACTGCCTTCTGGCCATACTTCCGCCAGTTGTAGCCATCATCGGCAGGTTTATCCGCAGTGAGTGCAGAAGTTTGAGGTTGTGAAATCTCATTTGATTGAATGTTGCTATTACCTGTATGTGATGGCTGTATTGGTATCACCTTGGTTGATGTTGATGCCGCATTGGCAGAAGAGTTGGCATTCTGTGATGTCAAAGCTGGTGTCGTTGTGGATGAAAAAGGGAGTGAGTTATCTGTTTGATTGATCATATTGTATGGGGAGTGGACTGCTTGTGCAGTAACTTGTGCTAAGGCTTGTTGATGGGACATCTCAAAACTCCCCTGCAGGAAAATGGTTATAGTACCACAGATAAGCCAACATGAACATATCTGTATTTGCAAATGTAATAATTCCCGATTAGCATAAGGAAATGAACAGTGACAAACCAAAACATTCAATAAACTTAAAAGCAAGTGCCATCGATAGCAGTGGCTTGTAGCTATATACTACGAATGATAAGAAATAACAAGACTCTTTCTTAGGCAAGATATAGTTGTAGAATTTTATCCCACTCGCCACATAAGTTACAGGCATTTATCAAGCAAAACAAAGGGCAATCGGTGATGATATTAGAAGTTTGGACAGAAGTCATTAATAAGGCACACTGGGACTGGTTCCAGGCTAGAAACCAAAGAATCACAACACATCCTGTAACCAATCAATAATTTGCAAGTTCATGATATGACAATTAAAAAAGAGGAACTTGCTGATCTCAGATTTTTCACTGCAACACTCTCTAGGATTCCCACATGGCCATATCCAGGTAACACTAACTTGGTTGCTATCGCGTACTCTATCAGTATAGCAAGCAAAGGCGCATAAAAAAGCAAGATAACTGAAACACATAAGCTAACCTCTTATATGTTTCCCTTGCAAAAAAAAAAAAAAAAAAAAAACCTCTTATATGTTTCATCATTCGTTAGACGAAATGTAGCAACTGACTAATGTGAATGATAGGATCAAATGTGCATCTTTGATATGCTACAGACTATATAATTTTCTTTACCTTCTCCTTTTAAATTGTTAATTGAGGAAAAAATATTTGGCGACTTCATTTCTGTTAATATGCTCTTATCATAGTTGTAAGTCATTGTAATTTCGCTACGGTCAAATGCTGCAATCAGTAGTTCTGGCTGACCCCCTGTAATTATGAACTTAGTATTTCTTCAAGATTGTCAATGCTCAAATAGCTGTCACAGGCGAGGCAGATCGAGGGGATCCTTCCGTTATGCCCGCGTTGACGACGCCCGGGTCTGCCTCTTCCGCCCCACCAGAGCCTGCTCCTGGGCCGTTGCGTGGGCTGCTCCAGTCCCCAATTCATACAGGCCCGGCTAAGGAGGTGGACACCGCAAAGCCTGCAGGGCCCCCTGTTGCCTCTCCCGTTCATCCAGGATATGGCTCTGGGCCGCATTGCGAGCACCAGCAGTCCTCGGGTCAGGCAGGCCCACATGACGAGAGGGGAGTTGCATGGGCTGCTGCGTCACTGGGCCTCCTCTCGCTTAATGCAGCCCCGACCGACGACGCCTCCCAGCCTGACTCAATTCAAATTTTTCCAACCCCGCGCGCCACACAGGAAGAGCCAGCAGCAGGCGGCCTTGATCTGTAGGCCGGACCTCGGCTATGCCTCAAGTCGCGGTCTCGGTTGAGCCCCCTCTGGCCGCCTCCGTGGAACCTGCTTCCCAAGCCTCCAGTGCTGCCACGCCAAACGGCACTGAGCTGAGTACTACAACTGCTCACGAGACAGCTCCTCCAAGCTCAAGGACTGAAGCTAACGCTGCTGTTCCAGAAAGCCGCCTTGCCGACCATGCTGTAGCGCGAACACCGGTCCTCCAGGTGTACTCCCGCAGGCGAGAAAACCCAGCTGCTAGTGGCAGGTCAGCGCACCCATCTTCGTCGCCCAATCTGATGACACCCCAAGACCACTTCATCAACAGTATTTCCAAGGCAGTTGGCACCCTGCTGCCGGCCCCCAAAATCAACAAGAGAAGATTAAAGAATCCCCCACCAGGGTCACCACAGCGACGAAGCAGAAGGTTGGCTGGCCTTGACGCTGAGCCGGTGCAACCCAACCAGCCACGACCCAAGAAGACAGTCATGCGTTCACTCGGGTTGAATGCCCCTCAAGAGCGCCTCCAGCAGCAGGACTTGGACGCATATGCCAAGCTCTTCCAACAGCCACTGTCTGACTACCAAATCAAAGCTCTTGCGGCACTTTTTGGCTGGTCACTCCCGGATGATGTATCTGGAGTGGGGGAGGAAGCACACTCTACTTAGTTTTGAGGGTGTGTCTTGTACGGGTCAGGTCGCACTTTTGTTTATCTAAATGGATCCTTCCCACATCCTAATCTGGAACGTGCGCGGGCTCAACTCCGCTGCACGACAAGACTCTGTTCGGGTCTTGGTAAATTCTGCCAATATTGACATTGTGTGCTTGCAAGAGACCAAAATGGAATCTGTTCCACGGCGCTTGATCCTCTCCATGCTTGGCTCAGATTTTGACAATAACTTCGTCTTCCTACCCTCTGCTGGTGCTAGTGGAGGGATCCTCATTGCTTGGAGAATGAAGTTGGGGACAGTCGGAGCAAACCGAGTCGACTCTTATTGTGCCTCGGTACAGTTTTGTCCAGACAATGGTGATCCATGGTGGCTAACCACAGTGTATGGGCCGCAGGGCAATGATGAGAAGATTGCTTTTCTCCAAGAGCTCCGGTCTGTTCGCGCTCAATGTGCAGGTCCGTGGATGCTTGCCGGGGACTTCAACATGATTTATAAAGATGAGGACAAGAACAATGCCAACTTAAACCGGGCTTCGATGGGTCGTTTCAGAAGGTTCATTGATGATATGGCTATCAAAGAAATCCCTCTCTATGGTCGCAAATTCACTTGGACAAGCTCCAGCACAAGTGCAACACCGACGTTGGTCAAACTTGATAGGGTGTTCTGTACAGTGCAATGGGAGGAGTATTTTCCTGGTTGCCTGCTGCAAAGTGCGGCCTCGGATGACTCAGACCACTGTCCTCTCATCCTTGGGCTCAAGGACACTCAGCAAGGAAAGAGAAGATTTCATTTCGAGTCCTTCTGGCCGAAGTTCGATGGCTTCAATACTGCGGTTCAGCAAGCTTGGCAATCAGTGCCGGACAAGCCTTGTCCTCTGGAAACACTTGCTCTCAAGTTCAGAGCCACAGCCCGAGGGCTTCAAAGTTGGAGCGATAAGAAAGTCAGCCATTTCAACTCTCAGCTTGCCCTTGCCAAAGAGATCGTGCACCAGCTGGAAATTGCACAAGATAGCAGGTCCTTGACTCCCGCTGAATTATGGCTGCGCAACAACCTGAAAAAGCACTCTCTTGCTCTATCCTCCCTCATCCGCACTGTCGCCCGGCTTCGATCAAGGATTGGCTGGCTAAAAGATGGGGATGCCAACACCAGCCTTTTCCATCTTCATGCCCGCCACCGCAAGCGCAAAAACTACATTGCGCGGCTTAGCACTGAAGACCGGATTGTCACGAGCCACGACGACAAGGCAGAGGTGCTGCTGGAATTCTATTCTAATCTGCTAGGTTCTAGGGAGCAGAGAGCACGTACAGTTCATCTTGAGGCTTTGGGGATCCAGCGCCATGACCTCGAAGCGCTTGACGCACCCATTTCAGAAGAAGAGGTGTGGAACACAATCAAGGGCCTGCCTTCGGACAAAGCACCGGGCCCGGACGGATTTACAGGTCGATTCTACAAATCTTGCTGGCAGACCATAAAGGGCGACATTATGAGAGCTATTTCAGCAGTCTGGAGGAGGGATTTCAGAAATTTCAGATTGCTAAACACAGCCTTTATCACCTTATTGCCAAAGAAGGAGGGTGCTGATCATGCCAAGGATTTTCGTCCGATAAGTCTCATTCATAGCTTCGCAAAGCTCATCATGAAAATTCTTGCCAACAGACTAGCGGGTCGTTTGGACAGCATGGTCTCCAAAAATCAAAGCGCCTTCATCAAGGGACGATTTATACAGGACAACTTCATGTTGGTACAGCAGACAGCCAGGTTTCTCCATGCACAAAAACAGCCGCGAATCATGCTCAAGCTGGATATCTCAAAAGCCTTCGACTCGGTGTCATGGCCCTTTCTCATGGAGTTGCTAGAGAAGCTCGGTTTTGGCACGGTGTGGAGGGATATGCTAAGTGGGCTGCTTGCGACTTCTTCCACGCAGATTCTTCTGAATGGTATACCGGGCGAGTCCATCACTCACCGGCGCGGCCTACGGCAGGGAGACCCTCTCTCCCCCATGCTCTTCATCCTAGTCATGGACACCCTGAACCTGCTCATCTCAAAAGCAACATCAGATGGCCTCCTTCAACCGTTGTCTTCTCGGTCCATTCAACATCGGCTCTCTCTTTATGCGGATGATGTCGTGTTGTTCCTTCGGCCAGCTGCCAGCGACATTGAGCTCACAACCAGCATTCTAGAGCTCTTCAGGGAAGCAACAGGCTGCGAACCAACATCCAAAAAAGCAGCGTCACTCCTATCCAATGCACAATGGATGATCTAGAGGCTGTGCAGCAGCGTATGCCGTGTCGAGTTGACAATTTTCCGGTCAAATACCTTGGGCTCCCGCTGTCCATCAAGAAGCTCACCAAAGCACAACTGCAGCCTCTTATTGATCGACTTGCTGATCTCCTCCCGGGTTGGAAAGCTGACTTGATGACAAAAGCCGGCCGCACAATTCAAGTTCAGTTCGTACTTACTGCCACCGTCATCTACCATGCTATGGCCCTCGACCTGCCAGCCTGGGCGATCAAGGCCATTGACAAAATTCGTCGCAGCTATCTGTGGAGGGGTAGAAAGGAGGCGAAAGGCGGGCATTGCATGATAGCTTGGCCTAAAGTAACTCGACCGAGAGAACTCGGTGGGCTGGGCATCTCGGATCTCAAAGGGTTGAGCTGGGCGCTAAGGGTCAGATGGGTTTGGCTCAAAAAACTGAACCCAGTAAGCCATGGGCGACTTTTGCTCTGCAGTTCAACAGTTGTGTCGAAGCCCTCTTCTCCATGGCTGTCACTACGGTGGTTGGGGATGGTACGAACACATTTTTTTGGAAGGACAGGTGGCTGCTCGGCCAGCGAATTGAGGATCTCGCCCCACTGATTTACTCCATGGTGCCACCAAGAATTGCCAACAAAAGGACAGTGGCTGAAGCTTTTGAAGGCCTCAGGTGGACCCGTGATATTCATGGTGTCGCTACTCCTCCAGTTATGGACCAGTTCCTACAATTGTGCAACGTGGTTTCAGGTGTAGCCCTCCAGCAGGGAGTGCAAGACACTCATGTTTGGCGTCTTTCCCCCTCGGGCCAATACTCATCAAAGTCTGCCTATGAAGCGATCTTTCAAGGTTCAACCAATTTCGGCCCTTGGGAGCGAATTTGGAAGTCATGGGCGCCAGGCAAGTGCCGGTTCTTTCTTTGGTTGGTGGCTCACAACCGTTGTTGGACGGCAGATCGATTGGCACAAAGAAACCTCCCGCGCCCGAGCTCATGTCCACTTTGTGACCAGGAAGAAGAGACGATCAATCATCTCCTCACTTCATGTGTCTTCGCAAGGCAGTTCTGGTTTCACTTCCTACAGCGACTCGGCCTCGGCAACCCTCAGACCACAACTTCGAGGATTGGTGGCGATGGGCCTCTTCTTCGGCCAACAGTTCTATAAGGAAAGGACTCGACTCGCTGGTTATTTTGGGCGCCTGGTCGTTGTGGAGGCATAGGAATGATTGTGTGTTCAACGGAGCTTCTCCTAGCCTCGCTACCGTCTTAACAATGGCTGGAGATGAGGCTTCGCTATGGAGCATGGCTGGAGCAAAGGGTCTGTCCCTCCTGTCCGGCCATATGGTTGGGTCTTAGGCCAATAGCTCTAGGTCGGGTAGCCAGTTTGTAACAGGCGCGAATGTAACTCTGAAAAAAGTGGGGTGCGTGTGTTGTATTTCTATGCTCTTCTATTAATGAAATGATGCGCAGCTCTCCTGCGTATTCGAGAAAAAAACAAATAGCTGTCACAAAAATGGTGAATAATGATATACTATACATATTATCTTTCTGTGACTAAGATTAGGAAACAAAAGTACAACTCATTCATTATGTTAGTTGATACAACTCAAAGAAAACCTATACAGAAAATAGTTGAGGTATAAAGGAATGCATGTAAACAAGGAGACACTATCGTTCCCATGAACAACATGTAAAAAAAACACCACGAGGTTTTCATACAATAGCTGTAACAATCCCTGGGCTACAAGGAAATAGGAGTGAGTCAAGACACATTTGGGGTTTTGATTCACCATCTGTTAGATATTGCATATTTTAAACGCGCTGCATATTAACCAGATCAAATCTTCATTTATCGCAATAGCAAACAATAGTAGTGCTAACATTGGATTATGTTTATCCCCTTAGGCCTGACTAAGAAACAAGCACCTTTACGACATTGTTACCAACAAGCATCCCTAGGAACAAATAAATGTGGCTTCTTTAGAAACTGAACAAAAAAGAAGAGACTGCATAAGCAGGTCTGCTGGTGCAAATCATATTTGAGAGCAGGTTCACCCTGCCTTTTTCCGATCAAAAAACTGCAAGCATGTATCGTACTATGTTGCAGTAGCACACCAATCATATGAATTCAAGCACGTGTCTTTATTCAAGTGTCTGGAATTAAGAGTTCCATAGGCAAATCGAATTTTCATTCTTTGAAATTTCCACGAAATATGGACGATCTTCCTAAAAGCCACCTAGCATCCACTTTTCGCTGATGCGCGGGAAGTGAATGTTCATTAAGCGCATGCCACCTTTTAGAAAATTCATCGCATCATCAGAACCACAAGAGTCACTTCTGAGAGATCCATTGCACTTTTTATAACCAAATGCTATCACAGGCATCCTTTGGTTGACTCTTCACATGAAGAATGGTGCAATGATATAATCTGACGATGAATAAGCAATTCTCACATAGACTAAGCATGTATCGTAAATGGGAGATCAGGCAGCATTACCAAAAGAGGATCAAGTCTCAACAAAGAATGAGAATATATAAAAAGACCTTTGTCAAAAAAAAAAAAAAAAAAAAGCAACTCAAGCTGTAAGGAAACGAAGGGCATTTGCAACGCTCTAAATATGTCAGCAGCACTGCAGCAGAACCATCTTAACATAATCGAAACAAGAAAAGAACTATTGAGCTTGGTCAATACTAACAGTGGGTAGAATGCAGAGGCCCCATTTGGCTATACAGCAGAAACAATTCCTCGCAGACCAAACTGTAGAGCGATCCATCAAACCCAATGCCCCGAGAACAGTGGCGTACAGCGCCACAGGTACTCCGTGCCACGAAATGGTAATAAGTGGTAACACCGTCCCTGACTGTTCGACGCTGCACGCAAGTCCCGAGCTAGGTAGCAGCATTGTTTTACGAAAACTCACGAACCCGCAACACTGCTAGGAACCAGTATCAGTACAGACAGCCCTTGACACTGAAGAAACTACTACTTGTAGTAGTTGTATAAGAAAAATCTAGGCATCGGCAAAAGGCAATCGCGGCAAGCACAGCAGCAGCTGAACGAGCAAAAGCGAGGTACTTGGAATTGAAGCCGGGGTTGGGGGAATTACCGTGGGGGAGAAGAGCCCGGGGGAGCCGAGGAGCGCGGTGGGGCTGAGCCCCGGCGGCAGGGCGAACGGGGAGGGCGGCGAGGGGCCCCCGGTCCCGGCCCCGGCGGCGGCGGAGGTGGCGGGGGAGCCTATGGCGCCGACGAGGAGCTGGGTGAAGGAGCCGTGGAAGGCCGGGGATTGCGCTTCGGGGAAGAACGCCGCGGCGAGGGTGAGCGGGCCCGGGCTGGTCTCGGCGCCGGCGGCGGCAGCCGCCGCGGACCCGGCTCCGGCGGCGAAGAGGGACTCGATGGTGGAGCGAGGGGGCAGGGACAGCGCGGGCCGCGGCGGCTGCTGCTGGCGGCGCTTGCCCTCGCCGGCGGCGGAGGCGGAGGCCTGGCGGGCCGCCATGGGGAGACGGAACGGAGCAAGGGGGGTGTGCCGGAGAGAGGCTTCTGGGGAGACGTGGGTTTTGTTGTTGTTGTTGTGTGTGTGTGGCAGTGAAAAAGGGGGTGGGAAGGGTAAAGTGAAATCACGGCGGCACGGCGCGGATAGCCTTTTCTCCCGCCGCCGCTTGGCGCCAGCGGGGAGCTGGCGGAGCGAGCGAGCGAGCACGTGGGTGCGGTGATTTTCCTCCTTTTTTACAGCAGCGGGCCGCGGCCGGCTGCTGCGCTGGTCTCTCGTCCCGCTCTGCTCCGATCTTCGAGGTTAAAATAATCTGTCTGTACCTAACCTACCTCTCTGCCTGTATTCGAGCGTTCGTACGTTGGACGTTTTTATTTTTGAAATTTTTTTGAAACTGCGTTGGACGTTTTTAACTTACCTTTGGTAAATGGGAACTAGAAGATGCATGGGACAGTGATTTTTTTTTAAAAACGTGGGACAGTGATTTCAGAGAGAACAATACTAGTTGATTTCAGATAGAACAAATATAAACGTCCGGCGGCGGCGGCGGCGGCGACGAGCACCGCTCCAGCGCGGTAAGGACTCCACCATTTTTACAGCAAATAGAGATTAGGGACCTTGATTTAGCATTTTGAAAGTACCGGGGACCTGGATGCGACTACGCTACAAGTTCAAGGTCGGCGGCTGCAATTCACTTTTTTAAATTTGACTTCCTTATCACTTTTTCAAATAAGTCTTTTGACAAGCAGAGAGAACAACTTAACTACTAGACTCAATTGATAGAGTTTCACTTTGAATTGTGCACACTGATCGTGAAGGGTCTTCATCTCAGTTGGTCGCTGCCTCCGGCTGGTTCCCACATTGGTCGGCCTGAGTTCCATTCCCACAAATCACACCAAGCGCTGCATTTTCTAGCTCACCTCTCTGATGAGCTGTGGCTCCTGGGTTGCACTTCTGTGTGCACCGGTGAGGCCTGGCCCAAGCAGGTTTTGGTGGGCTTCTTCTTCTTGAAAATTCAAGGGAACCTCAGACCTTTGATCTTATCTTTTTAATCTGATCATAAACTACTTTTTACATACTATCTTTATCTTCAGATTTATTTATAGGCAGTTTGTCTCCAAATGTTATTTCATCATAATAAGATATTTTTTGACCCCTAAATATAAAAATAATTTGATAGAATTGTATTCATGGAACGCACTGCTAATGCTCATGCCCTCATGTTCAGCTGTATTTGCTGATGGAGCAATGGAGCACCGTACATATATTACGACGGGTAGGACAAATGTACTGGTACTTGTTATACTTATGGGGTATGCATAGTTGGGAAATAATGACAAGTGACAACTATTGCGGACTATCATGGAGTTTGCAAAGCCTCGCAGAAATCTCTCTAGCTATATACTCTAAAGCGAGAAAAGTAATCACACTCTATATATAATTCATATTAGTTAATGCTATCAAAAAATAAAAGTTATGAGCACTATTGTCATATACTAAAACTGGCCAAAATAAGTAATGTCAATGTCTACTCAAACTTTTTGAACATATGAGGCATGGTACAGTACCATGTTCTTCAAAATGCCACTTAACTATAACAGTATTGAAATGCAATACCGGCGGCACATATATACAAGTTTGAATCTATAAGCTTGTACTTCTCTTTAATACAAAGACCAGGTATCCTGGATACAAAGAAGAAGATGACCATCCAGTTCAAACCCTGGTGGCCTGAGGTTGAGTACTGGTTTGGCTCGAACTCCTTCGGTGCTAACCACTCAAATTGCCGCTTGGTTCTCAGAAATGATGGGGGTTTTTTTTTGAAAAAAGGGGTATTTCTAATATCATTCAATTATGTTGTAGGGCGACTTCCTGAGAGTTTCCTTTCAGCATTTCCCCTTTTCGTTTCGCATCATCGAGTTGTGGGCAGAATCGAACAGGCAATGCCCAGTGAAGCACTTCACTTCACTGCAAGAAACGACAGTGACTGACTGACACGATTCGCTTCGCCCTTTTTTTCTTATTATTATCTGTGTGACAAACCTAAGCTTATCTTCACGAGATCGACGGCCACGAAGACCACATACACGACCACGACATACTCCACGAAACGCTCCTGATCCGTCCCAGAAGCAAGGTCGTTTTCTGTCAGTTTTGCGATGTTAATATTAGCCTGCACTGCATCATCCACGGTTCTTCTAGAAATGTTGAACTGCTTCACTTGCTGTCGAGTTATACGCACGCCACATGTGAGCCCATGAAGTTACGATACTTTCAGGTGTCGCAACCCATTTCAGCAAAGAAACTTTGTGCTTTTGGTTACAAAAATTAAAAAGGACAGAGACGACGTTCTAGACTGTACACAAGCCAGTGGCGTACGCAGTTTGGAATATCTACTTATCAGTAGAGCTTCTTTGATCCTTCCTTACCATTGGTGTTGCCGGTAAAAAAAAAATCTCAGCTCAAGGCCAGCGACATCCTACGACTAGACGCCAAGATTCGGCAGCAGACCTTTGCGACCGAACTGTGTGGCAGACCGTTGGTTTCCTTGCCTCTAAATTTTAGACCTGTCACGTCAAAAAAAAATTTCATATTTAGAAATATTTTGATTAGTTTAATGACAAAACCTTCTTGACAGATGGATGTTAATTTGCGAGACGAATCTAATGAGCCTAATTAATATATATATTGCTACAGTGATGCTATAATAACTATCTTCTAATCACCACTTAATTACTCTCGTTAGATTCGTCTCGCGAATTAGACGGGAAGTTTTGAACTTAGTTTTATAATTTGACTTTGTTTAATACATATAAATAATAAAATTCTCTTTGATGTGACCCCTCTAAAATTTAAACCTTAGAAACGAACACGGCATAACTTTTGCATAAAATCCGAAGGATCGGCAGAGAGGAGGCAGGACAGGAGCAAGCTGTGGGGACTCCTGCTACTTCTGCATTGGACCCCGGAATTACACGTGTTTCCCTCGTACGGGTGGGTGGAGTAGTGACCAGTGATCACCCGAGATGCTTTGCTGGATGGTTGATGGAGGTGACACCGATTCAATTCCTGCACCGGTGTTTTCTCAAGAGGAGGGTCGATGCCCGGTGAGTCACTGAGGCAGCGGCGTGCTACTCCACATCATTGAGTTTGTGAAGGCAGGAGCAGTTCATGATATGGCCGATTGATGCAGCACTGACATTACGCCCATATCTACCCCATATCTTCCAAACGGAATCGGTCGTGATCGACCATAGAAACCATGTATGGCGAGCCGACGGCATACTCCACAAAAGCTTGACCGATCAATCAATTCTAGAAAATCGCTTTCTGCCTAAAGGAGGAGGCGTCTCTCACAGAGACGATCCTTTGCAATGGGCATGTGTGGGCATCCAACATAGATCGCAAAGAACCATGACCGCCCGATGATGATGTAAATGATACATAGATAGACTTGCAGGCAGCATAAATAAACACAATTAACCAAATTGTTTTTGTTTTTGAATATTTGGCAAAGATGATAAAGTCGTTGCACACATGAAAGCCTAGGCAAATCAAAGTAATTATTTGCACCACAAAAAAAATAAATCAAAGTCATTATTCTGCTTAATATCGTGCATGATCCATTTTTTTGGTGACTATTCCAGCTGAACATTAAAAATCTGCTCATCAGAGTACTCTGCAAGATAATGGAATGGGCAGTGCAATTTACTACTACCATCGGAAGGTATCTCCTTTTGGAGTTGCTCTTAGAGGTCTCCAATGGCTAACTCTTAACTGACTCTTAGAATTTTTTATTTGAGAAAAAGAAGAGAGAGAAGGTTGCTAACTCTTCTTCAAGAGCTAGTCTCTAAGCAAAATGAGAGAATGAAACATGGGACCCACCTCTTATTTATTCTCTCTAAGAGATGGCTGCTACCTCTTAGCTAACTCCACCATTGGGGAACTAGCATCAAATCCAACGTTTGGCTTTTGAGCAGGATTGTAAAAATATTCTATGAACTACAAACCCCTTAGCAACTCAAACCCACAAAAACTTTATGTGCATGTTCATACAACCAAGTGTACTTCTCAAGCATTGGCATATATATTACCAAAAAATGCAAAAAAAAAATGCGTCTTGAATGCCTAGGCAAATCAAAGTTAATATTGAAAATGTTTTTCAAAAGAAAATCTACTTGAGACATGTTCGTATGATCAGTCTTAATATTTGTAGTGTTTTTTTCCTCAAATTACTATACTGCTTTTAGAATATTGAATGCATAAAACTCTTTTTTCTAAATTTAGAATGCATTAAACATAAAAAAATTCCACCCATGTAGAAGAATATTACATACATACTAGGTGAAGACCCCGCGCGTTGCTGCGGGTGTAGAAAGAAGATGTGATATGAGTTGCAGTAAAAATAAATATTTTAGCCACATGCATTTTAGGCAGTAGGTCAAATAAGACAGAAATTATAATGGCCAAAGGTTTTACTATTGATATAGAATATGATATAGTTATGGTTTATAGTAAATAGCACTCCCTCCAAGCATGTAAGAGTGCAAGCGGGAGCAAGGGTGCAGAAGAGGAATAAAATAGGGCATCAAGAACAAAAATATATTGTTGAAATGGTTTCTTGAAATATTCTGTAACACGGTGCAAAACATGAATGATTTTATTACCATTAGGTGGACAACAGCTTAAATGCTTATAGCGATGTGAGAATGCAAGGAAAAAAATATAATAACATGGGTGGCGTATTGCATCATGTTTTTAACCGGATAACCAAGGAAAAAACAGAGCAAAACTTTGAACAGATTTTAGGAGGGTAAAGAGGGCACCGGTATGAATCAGATTCAGAATATGAAGAACCTGCCCTGCATTCACGAAATGACATATTGTTAGGGTAATGTATGGAACAATTGATGCAGGTAAGACAGAACAGTAGCCTCATGGCCTTTCTGGTTGTAGAAAAGTTGAAATTGTTGACAAATCAAATGGATTAAGAAGGCAGCAACGGTTCAGAGAAGAGAGCATCTGCTGGTTTTTTCGACAGTTCAGGGAAGGGAGATGGGAGACCTCCAGTCCAGAGGAGGCGCTGGGTGTCGATCAGGAGCATGGTCGCTGCTATATATGGTCACCATGGCAGACCAGGACTCCAGGAGGCAAAAGGCCAGAATTAATCGGGAATGGGGAGGGAATATGGGTTGATGGCAATTAGTAAAATAATTGAGATTGGATGTGTGACCTTTCGTTTGGGCTGCTCATAATAGCTTTCAATTCGGCTTCTGACAGCTGCGGCAATAGGTGATGAGTCTGCTTTTGTATGACGGGCTAAATGGATGGGATCTGACGTTCAAGATGGAAGAAAACTGACAATCGGATGGACAAAACAATTTGAATGACGTGGCTGCTCGAGGTTTGAGCTTTATAGCAATTAGTGATTTGTAGTGGGTTGCATCTATATAAGATATATAGATTCCCTCAAGTGGATGACATGGAGTCATGGATTACGGTCCGCTCGCATTCGCTAGAAAGACCAACCATTATTCCTAGTTGGCAGTTGTCGAAGCGTTACACTAACGATGATACTACCGTCCCTAAAAAGAAAACGATGATACTACCGATTTTAGAGCTTTCGTCGGCAAAAGCGCCCGGCTGCCATATGTCCTTGCCTGGCCGAAAATCTCAGGTAAAGAATTGCTGCTAGTAGAGACCAAGATTTGCCACAGTCCTTTCTTTAGTCGCTTGTTGTGGCTGGACCGACCCGTGGCCAACCAGTGATTCGATCAGCTTCGTCTTTTCAAAGCACTTTCGGATAAAATTTCTGCTGTTTGCGGCAGCAAATCAGAAGCGGGTCAGGACTCAGCAGGAGCAAGGGTGGTGGCCTGGTGGGGATTCCTGGCTTCTGAAGTGGCACGGGCCTCGACCCTGTGTTCGCTCTAGGAGGTGAACTACTTGCAGGAACTACACGTATTGCCTTACTAGTGGATTATTATTATTAGTCACTTATTACTCTCTCCGTCTCATTACATTTGGCATTGTGGGTGTGGGCACGGGGATTAGAAGAAGTGGAAAAAGTGAGTGCACAGACAATAAAGAGGAGAGATATAAAAATGTAGATGTATTGAAAAGAAAGAAGTCTCAGGAGGTGAGAATGCTAAATATTTTTTAAAAACTTGAGAATGCTAGAACGTACTCCCTCTGTTCAAGTTTACATGTCGTTTGACTTTTTTCATCTCAATTTTGACTGCTCGTCTTATTCAAAAAATTTGTGCAACTATAGTTAAATTTAAGTCATTCTTGAAGAACTTATATTAATAAAGCAAGCCACAACAAAAAATGATATTTTACATAATTTTTTGAATAAGACGAGCAGTAAAACTTGAGATGAAAAAAGTCAAACGACATGTAAACTTGAACAGAGGGAGTAAGTATTTGTGATGGAGGGAGTAGCTGTTAGGTGGATGATCAATGCTTGGTTTGGAGAATCTTTGAAGCTCTACTAATAGCATTATTTTCCTCCTGGCAGTGCAACATGAGCACATGACCTCGTTTAGAATCAACAACAAAACGGAGACAATGATTTTGGAGATGTTAAGAGTTTTCGGCGTCAGTGGCGGTGTTGTGGTTACAAGTCCACAATAGTAGAAGGGGGATCCTCCAAGGGTCTACCACAAGCGAGGGACCCCTGGGAAGGACCTAGGAAGGGACCAAACAAGAGCCAAGAGGGATAGGTAATTAAGAGCGTGTATTGAATGCCTTGCCTTGAGGGTGGTAGGGGGTATTTATAGGCTGATACACCCCTACAACCCTAGAATTACAAGTACCATATTGCCCTTCCTCCAGGGCACTATGGTCATTTCCTTATTACAAGGTGGGATTCCCTAACCCTAGTGGACCAGAAGCCAGCATACATGGGCCTATCCTATAATGCATATTATCTTGGGCCTTGATGGGCTTCATAGCAGGCCAAGCCTTTGGGCCAGGGGGAGGGGACACAGTGGGCCTCCCCCAACAGCTAGCCCCACACAGTCGAGATCCACCTTCGGTAGGGCCGAAACTGTGTCCGCCCGGAGGTCCGCCCGTCGTCCCCTCTTTCGGCGCTCCGAAGGTCTGGTCTGCTCCAGCTGCGGAAAGGACGCTGTACTGTTTCCGGAGGTCAGGACTCCGAAGGGGGGCCTCCGAAGGGGGGCCTCCGAAGGTGTTGCTTCCGAAGGTGTCGTCGAAGGCACGATGGTCGACGAAGAGTGTCACGGAGGGCCAGGAGGCTCCTTCGGGCGGCGGCGCCGTGTTTGCCGAAGGACACGATCGCCGAAGGTTGATCGCCGATGGCGCGGAGAGCTGCCGGCTACCTCGCCGCGATAGCCGAAGGGCACGATCGTCGAAGGTTGTCGCTGATGTCCCGGAGGTAGCTGCCAGTGACATCGCCGTGATGGCCGAAGGGCACGATCGTCGAAGGTTGTCGCTGATGCCCCGGAGGTAGCTGCCGGCTACATCGCCGTGATGGCCGAAGGGCACGATCGTCGAAGGTCGTCGCGGATGTCCCGGAGGTAGTTGCCGGCTGCGTCGCCGTGGTGGCCGAAGGTACGGTCGCCGAAGGCGCACGGTGCCGCAGGGGTGGGCCACGTGTTGGTGTCTTTAATGCTCGGCGCGAATTGCGGAGCGACGCCATCTCGTTTACTGGGATTGAATCGGCACGAATCACGATGCGATGTCGTTTCGCCTGACGGGACGCGTCTGCTTGCGTGGCGGGATCTGCGGCCGTTGGTCCTTCAATCGGACGGCCACGTCGATTCACCTGGTGCTATAAAGTCACCGCCCGGCGTCTGAGATTTTCACCCCGCCAGTCATTTCTCACGCCGCGCCGCAGCCGCTCAGTTAGCTTGCTCCGGCGTTCTTGTTGCTTCCGCGCGCTTCGTTGCTTCCGCGCAGTCGCCCTGGCTTCGGAGATGGCTCGGAAGGGGAAGACCGGCGCTTCGCAGCGCGTTCGCATCGATGACCGCTACTCGGCATCGCCGTTCGTCGACCGCAGCTCGATTGACTCGAAGGTGCTGGACGAGATGGCCGCCGATGGGCTGCTGGAGCGGAGCCGGGCCGAAGCGCCAAGGAAGGGGGAGACCACCCCTAGTCCGAAGGACGGGTACATCGTTCTGTACCGGCGATTCTTCGAAGCCGGGTTTCGGATGCCCTGCTCTCCCTTCGTGGCCGAGGTGTTGCATCTCTTCGGCCTCGAGATTCAGCAGGTCACAGTCAACGCACTTGTGCGGCTGAGCGTCTTCGAGTGGGCGTTCTGGCTCGAGGGGTCTCGGCCGCACGCGGGGGCCTTCGCGGCGACGCATTACGCGCACGCCGTGAAGAAGATGCTGAAGCTGGACGGGAAGGACCTCATCGGGTCCATGGGGGTTATCTCCTTCGTCCCCCGCCCCGAAGCCGTCGTGCCGGCGAAGGCGTACAAGCTGCACTGGGGGCGCTGGACCACCGGGTGGTTCTACTACCGCGTGGAGGAGGAGTGCCCCCTTCGGTCGACGATGTCGGAGGTGCTCTTCCATCGGTACCCGACGGTGCAGTTGGACGGGACCGGCGAGTCCCGGTGAAGCTGTTGGAGACGGTGGCGCGGAAACTCTCGATGCGCGACCTCTGCGAAGAGTTCATCGCCGCGGGGGTGTGGCCTTTGCTCCGAAACTGGGAGCAGAAGTTCGTGGTTGAAGTTCCGGGCGGAGACCCGGAGGTCCACTTGAAGCCGGAGAATTTTCCAGGTACGTTTGCTCCGGTGGACATTTCCTTCGGCTGTTTGCCGTAACTTGACGATGTGGTTTGTGCAGCTAAGACGCTGAGGGAGGTGGAAGACGGCGCCGCTGAGATCCTCGGCCCCTTCCTAGCAGACGAGGCTGCGCGTCGGGCGAAGCTTGTTGTGGGTCCCCGTATCAATCGGGTGTTCTCCATCAAGTACCCGGAGGTGCCGTTGCCGGAGCGAGAGGTGCTCGTCGCTGCCCCCGTCCCTGCCGGCGGCGAAGGGGAGGATGAGGAGGCCGAGAGCGAAGCGCCCTTGGCTCCGGTGAGCAGTGTCCAGGTTGGCTCGAAGCGCGCTGCCGGGGATACCAGCAGGCCGGCGCCGAAGAAGTCGCGGCCCGCCGCGACGCGCGTCGAGGGATCGAGTTCCCGAGCCGCGGCGTCGAGTGTCGCCGCAGACTTGGGATATGGCACCGATCCGGAGGAGTTGACCGACGACGCGGCCCGCGTGGGGATTGCCGCGGCAACGGCTCCGCGCGTTGCCGAGAAGGTGGTGAATCTGGAGTCCGACGATGAAGACGTCGGCTTCTTCGGAATGCCATCCTTCGCGGCAGGCGTCGAGGAAACGATGGAGCCGGTCCCTCGGTCTCCCGGTATCATTTTCTCTTCCCATCACTCTTGCTTTGCTGGTTGTGGAAGTCCGACTAACTCTGTTGCTCTAGCGGAAGGCCTCCGTGTCGAAGAGACTTCCGAGGAGGAGCCTTCCGGAGGAGAAGTGGGGAAGGCCGACCCGGCGCCCAGTCATGGCCGGGGCAAGGGCTACTTCGGGAGGCCGCCCATCGAGCAGGCGGGAGACCCGAAGGAGTCTGAAGGTCGCCTCGGCTGGGACGACTTCGTGGATCGTCCGGAGGCCGCCGAAGTCCTTCGAGGGATCTACGACTTCAACGGGCTCGATGAGCTGGAGGGGGCGATGGAAGGAGTTGCTCCGGAGGACGCTGCCGCGGCCCTCTCTGGGCTGGCGATGAAGGTTTGTGCTCCTTGTTTCGCTTGGCGTCAATTATTGTGGCTGACTTGCTTTGCTTCGGCAGGCGGCGGTGCTGGCACGGCATCTGCAAGGGTCGCTCGAGGGCTTCGACGTTGCGCGGCTTCGGGCGCGTGCCGAGGTCGCGGAGGCGGACGCCAAGACCGCCAAGGTTAACCAGAAGGCGGCGGAGCAGGGGCGCGATGCTCTGGCATCGGAGCTGGAGAAGGCCTTGGCCGTGGTGAAGACTTCCTCCGATGCTTTGACGTCGGAGAAGGCGGTCTCCGAGAAGGCCCTGAAGGAGCTGGAGAGCCTGAAGATTTCCTTCGAGGCTTTGACCCACGCGAAGGACGCCACCGAGAAGGAGCTGTCGGAGGCTCGGATGCTGCTGAATGCCGCCAAGACGCAGAGGGAGGAAGAAGCTGCTGCGGCGTGGCAAGCACTTGGCGATTTCAACAGCCTGCTCGAAGGGCTGGGCGTCGAAGTGCAGCCAGTCAAGCATGCCGCCGACGACCTGGGAGGGAGCATCGGGCGCCTTGTGCGGTCCGTGAAGTTGGCCTCCCGGGCCATGAAGTCCTTCGGCACCTTCTGCGCCGAAACAGCATGGACTGCGGCCTTCGGCTCGCTCGCGCACGTGGGCTGCACTCACCTTCCCGCTGCCGCTTCTGCCTCGACACAGTTAGCGGAGATGGCGGCTGGGGATGGGAGCCGTTTTCGGCAGCTGGCCTCGCGGGTGAAGAACTTCGGGAACCAGCTCGGCCAGCACTTCTGGATGCCGGTGGGTGAGACACTGGCCCGCCAGTCTGCTCTCGCTGCTGCGGCATCCCGGAAGCTGAAGCCCGGAAGCAGCGCCTCTGCTCCCGCTCCGGCTCCGGCGGCCGCTTCCTCTGTGCTGACGCCTCCTTCGGGCGACATCCCAGCCGGGGCCGGTAGCGCTAGCACCTTAGTGGGTAGCGGGGGTGGAGGCTCGGTGGCGGCCCAGGGCAATGTCACGGAGGTTGACTCATCGGCCCAGCCTCCCCTCCAGGTGTGAGTTCTTTGCTGGCTTCGCGCCATGCTTTTTTGGTGTACATAGATTGTACTAGGTGCCCTTCGGGCTTTCGCAATGAACTTGGTCTTCGGGATGCTTATGTGCTTCCATTGCGACTTATAGGTTTCGGGTGGGGCCGAAGGCAATCATGCCTTAATGTGTCTTGACGTCGTTCCGGAAAGCATTCTGATTCCAGCTGGGAGTCCTTCCGCTCCGGAGGGTCGCCCTTACTATGTGGGGCACGCAGTGGCGCCGTTGGCTTCGGGACAACTCGGGTGGGTCCTTCGGAGACTTCTTTTGGGACTTGCGCCTTCGAAACGCGCGGCTGATGGCGCAGGTACCGAAGGTCCCTTCCGAAGCTCTGCTTCAGAGGCGAATTCGTCGCGAAGCGCATCGTTTGGAGTTAGCGCTTAACCCTCCTCTTCTTATTGCTCCGAAGGTGGAGGTGGTTGACGTGTCAAGTGACGACGAAGACGCTGCCGCCGAGGTGGACTTGGAGCAATTGCAAAACGATGTTGCCTCTGCATCGACTTCGGCAGACTTCGCCTCGCTTCGGCGCACGCTGGCGCGAGCCCGGGAGGAAATAGCTAGGGCCGAGGCGTCATTAGGGATGCGCTCCGGGAGTGGGCTGTGAGGTGGCGCCTTCGGGCCCCGTGTCGAGGTGCCGTTTGGCCGGTATTGTAATCCATGTCGAGCTGTTCAGCTCGACGTATGTTGTAATGTAAGCTCTTTTGGGCGTATGATAATATTATTAGCGTCGTCCCTTGTTCCGTTTGAGTGGAACCAAAATTTATTCGTCGAGAGAAGCCTCGGAGGTGTTTAGTCGCTCCGCTTTCGGCGAGGAAATGAGCTCATTTCGAGCGTCGTCCCCCCTTTGCTCGTCGGGAGTGGAACGAAATTTGTTGACCGAGGATAGCCTCGGAGGTAGTCCGTCGCTCTACTTTCGGCGAGGAAGTGAGCTCGTTTCGAGCGTCGTCCCCCCTTTGCTCGTCGGGAGTGGAACGAGATTTTGTTGGCCGAGGATAGCCTCGGAGGTATTCCGTCGCTCTACTTTCGGCGAGGAAGTGAGCTCGTTTCGAGCGTCGTCCCCCCCTTTGCTCGTCGGGAGTGGAACGAAATTTGTTGTTCGAGGATATCCTCGGAGGTATTCCGTCGCTCTACTTTCGGCGAGGAAGTGAGCTCGTTTCGAGCGTCGTCCCCCCTTTGCTCGTCGGGAGTGGAACGAGATTTTGTTGGCCGAGGATAGCCTCGGAGGTATTCCGTCGCTCTACTTTCGGCGAGGAAGTGAGCTCGTTTCGAGCGTCGTCCCCCCCTTTGCTCGTCGGGAGTGGAACGAAATTTGTTGTTCGAGGATATCCTCGGAGGTATTCCGTCGCTCTACTTTCGGCGAGGAAGTGAGCTCGTTTCGAGCGTCGTCCCCCCTTTGCTCGTCGGGAGTGGAACGAAATTTGTTGACCGAGGATAGCCTCGGAGGTAGTCCGTCGCTCTACTTTCGGCGAGGAAGTGAGCTCGTTTCGAGCGTCGTCCCCCCCTTTGCTCGTCGGGAGTAGAACGAAAAATTTGTTAAGTCGGAGGCGTCCCCCCATTGACTTAATTCAGTTTCGTGCACGTTTTGCAGGGTCTTTAACGAATGCCCCACCTTCGACTGTTACCGATGGGAGTTTCGGTTTATCGTGTCGGCATCGATTTCCCCTTAGGGTTCGGAATCTAGGACTTATGTGTGCCTAGCTTCAGCCTGTTCCGGCGTTGTGCCTCCGGCTCCCGGCTGGATGTCTTCGTAATTGGGCACCGAAAGAGAGTTTCTCATTTCATTCAATGGTACCGATTACATGGCCCCTCGGGGAATGCAGCTAAGGGGATCATCGTCGCCCTACTGCCGAAAGGAAGAAGAACACACCGAAAATAAGGTACAGGTATCTTGTAGCGCGCAGGCTACGCGGCTTCGGAGGCCGGCGGATGCTAAGTCCTTAGACATAGTATCGGCGAAGGGCATCGGCGTTCCATGTCCTCGGAACTGGTGTCCCGTCGAGCTCCATCAGGTGAAATGCCCCCGGGCGAATTGAGTTGTAGATGATGAAAGGCCCTTCCCACTTGCTGTTAAGCTTGCCGACAGACGTCGGGTGGATATTTTGCTTCAGGACGAGGTCGCCCGGAACGAAATGTCGGGGGTTGACCCTCTGGTTGTACGAGTTCTCCACCGAAGCCATGTATCGCTTCAGGTTGGCGACTGCTTGGAGTCTTGTTTCTTCGAGGAGGTCCTTGGACACGTCCTCGTCGTCGGCCGGCGGCGAAGTGGTGCGAAGTGAGACGTTTTGCACTTCCTCCGGGGTAACTGCTTCGGCGCCGAAGAGGAGGCGGAACGGCGAGAAGCCCGTTGGCCTTGACTTAGTCGTGCGCAGCGACCACAGCACGTTGGGCAGTTGTTCGGCCCACTTGCCCTTCGGCAGGCCGAGGAGGCATTTTTTGATGCCGTCGAAGACGGTGCCGTTGGCTTTCTCCACCGCTCCGTTGGCCCGGGGGTGGATGACGGAGACGAAGCACTCCCGAACGCCGATGGAGAGGCAGTACTCTTTGAAGAGGTGGGACTCGAATTGGGAGCCATTGTCGACGGTGATGCGCATTGGCACCCCGAAGCGGCAGACGATGTTCTTCCAGAAGAACTTGCGGACGGACCGCGCCGTGATCTTGGCGAGGGGCTCGGCTTCGATCCACTTGGAGAAGTACTCGTAGCCCACCACCGCCCATTTGAGGTTGCCGGGAGCGGTGGGGAGGGGGCCGACGATGTCGATGCCCCATCGGGCGAGGGGCCAGACCAGAGGGATTGGCTGGAGCGGGGTGGCTGGGCGATGAGATTGCCTTCCCATCCACTGGCAGCTGGGACAGGTGCGGACGAGTTCTTCGGCGTCGCGGGCTGCAGTGGGCCAATAGAAACCTTGCCGGAACGCCTTGGCGACGAGGGCCCGAGGTGCGAGGTGCGATGAGCACAGGCCTTCGTGGATGTCGCGGAGGAGCGCTTTGCCTTTGTCGAACGAAAGGCAGCGCAGGAGTGGCTCCGAAACACCTTTCTTGTACAGGATGTTGTTGAAGATGATGTAGCTTCGGGTGCGCAGCTTGACCCTTTTCTCTTCGACCGGATCATCGGCACAGTAGCGCCCTTCGAGCTGTGCTCGGATCGGGGCGCGCCAGTCTTCTCCGGTCAGGATCATGACCGACGCCGGCTTCTTCGGAGCGAAGGATGCTTCTGATAACACCTCGTGGAAGGCGTCGGGAGGCACCGGGAGCTGATTTGCTGCTGCCTTTGCAAGGGCATCGGCCTCCTGATTGTGTACCCTCGAGATGCTCTTCACGTCGAAACCGGAGAAGTGCTTCTCCATGCTCCGGACGATCTTGAGGTAGCTTGCCATCTCCGGGTCTCGGGCCATGTACTCCTTCGAGACTTGCTCGGCGATGAGCTGGGAGTCGGTGTAGACGGTGACCCTCCGGGCTCCGAGGGCTCGAAGCTGCCGGAGCCCGAGGAGGACACCCTCGTATTCCGCTGCGTTATTTGTCGTTGGAAACGCGAGCGAAGCCGAGTACCGAAGCTTCTGGTTGCTTGGTGAAGTGATGACGGCAGCACATCCTGCTCCGGAGGAGCCCCAAGCCCCATCAACATGTACTGTCCAGAGCGGCTCTTGAGGCATCGTCTCCGGGATCGTAGCGGGTGTCCACTCGGCGATGAAGTCGGCGATAATACCGGACTTGATGGCTTTACGAGCCACGAACTTGATGTCGAAGGCTGCTAGCTCGATGGCCCACTTGGCCATGGTGTCGGACGCGTTCCTGTTGCCGAGGACGTCCTTCAGTGGGAATGAGGTGGGCACCGTGATCTCGTGGCCTTCGAAGTACCGGCGCAGCTTCCGTGATGCCATCAGCACGGCGAGCGCCAGCTTGGTGACGACGTTGTAGTTGAGGCGTGCTCCGGAGAGGGCTTCCGACACGTAGTATATGGGCTGCTGCACCAGCTTATCGCCGACAAGGACTTCATGCACGAGGACCGCGCTGATTGCTGCCGGAGCGGCCGACACGTACAGTAGGAGTGGCGCCTTCGGAGGGGGAGGGCGAAGCGTGGTCGCCTTGACCAGGTAGGACTTGATCTCTTCGAATGCTTTATCTTGCTCGTCCCCCCAGCGCATCGGGCCGGAGCCCTGAAGGCATTGGTAGAAGGGGAGGCACTTCTCTGCGGCGCGGGAAATGAACCTCCCGAGAGCCGCGAGTCTGCCGGTGAAGCGTTGTAGCTCCTTGGTGGTCTTGGCGGCTCCATGTCGGTGATGGCCTTGATCTTCTCCGGGTTCGGGTCGATGCCTCGCTTCGAGACGAGGAAGCCGAGGAGCTTGCCGGCGCGCACGCCGAAGGTGCACTTCGCCGGGTTCAGCTTGAAGCCCACCTTGCGCAGGTTGGCGAAGGTTTCGGCCAAGTCGCCGAGGTGGCCTGCGTCGGAGGTACTTTTGATGACGACGTCGTCGATGTAGGCGGCGGCGTTTCGGTTGAGCTGGTCCCCGAGGGTCTTCTGTATTGCCCTGGAGAAGGTTGCTCCGGCATTCTTGAGGCCGAAGGGCATGCGGACGTAGCAGTAGGTCCCATCGTCCGTCTTGAACGCCGTCTTCTCTTCGTCTTCGGGGGCCATCCATATTTGGTGGTACCCGGAGTAGGCGTCGAGGAAGCTCATGAGCTCGCATCCGGCCGTGGAGTCGACCAGCTCGTCGATACGAGCCAAGGGGAAGTCGTCCTTCGGGCATGCCTTGTTGAGGGTGGTGTAGTCGATACACATCCTCCACTGGCCGGTGTGTTTCTTGACGAGGACCGGGTTCGCGAGCCAGGTGGACTTGTTCACCTCCCGGATGACTTGCGCATCCTTAAGTTTCTGGATCTCCGCCCGAAGCGCCAATTTCTTTTCCTCCGACCACTCCCTCTTTCTTTGCTTGATGGGAGTCACCTTCGGGTCGATGTCGAGCTTGTGCTCGATGATGCTGCGGTCCACTCCGGAGAGCTCGCTGGTTGACCACGCGAAGACGTCTTTGTTGTTCCGGAGGAGGTCGATGATGCTTGCTTCCAGTTCGGCGGGAGCCCCTCGCCGACGAGGACGGCTTGGTCGGGGCGATCGGGAGATAAGACCACGCTCTTGACCTCACCGTCGACGCGCGCCTTCGGAGTGCCGGCCGGAGGTGTCGGTGTGGCCGCTTCGACCGTTTCGGGTTTCGGCTCGCGTCGGAGCGGGTGCACTTGCTTCTGGCCAGGCGTTTGGCCATGCTCGATGCGGCGGGCGGCGAGTTGATCACCGTAAACAGTGATGACGCCGTTCGGAGCCGGAAGCTTCATGCAGAGGTAGCCGTGGTGGGTGACTGCGTTGAATGCGTTGATGAGCCCCCTGCCGAAGATGGCGTTGTAGGCGTAGGGCATGTCGACGACGTCGAAGGGGATCAGCTCGGTGCGGTGTCCCGCGGGCCCGGAGAAGGAAACTGCGATCTTCACGCTCCCGAGGGCGTGAATTGGCTCTCCCCCGAAGCCGACGAGGGGGCTGTCGGAGGCCCGTAACTCAGATCGGGGGATGCCCAGTTGGTTGAAGGCGTCGATGAAGATGACATCAGCGGAGCTGCCGCCATCAATAAGCACGCGACGGACCTCCGTCCCGCGCATGTTGGCGTTGATCACGAAGGCGTCCTTGTGCGGGTACTCCATCGGGCGAAGGTCGGCCTGAGTGAAGGTGATCGGTACGTGCGACCAGCGGCATTGGGCCAATGGCGGGTGGGCGGCCACGTGGTTGACCCTTCGCACGTAGTCGCGGCGCTGCCTCTTCGAGGCGTATGGCTGACTGGAGCCCCAGTGATGGCCAGGATGACGTTGTGACTGGTTGGGTGATGGTCCGGAGGCGGGGGCAAGGCCTCGCCCGCTCCGGAAGCCCCATGTATGATGTTGACTCCTCGCGCGGCGTCGGCGTCGCGGCGCTCCCTCGCCTCGCGCAAGGCGGCGATTTGAGGGCACTGCTTCGATGTGTGGCCCTGATTGACGCCATGCACCTCGCAGTATGGGTCGCGAGAGCTACGGTTGTTGTATCGGCGACCGTTGTCGGAGTGCCGCGAGTTGTTTCGCGAGCCACCGGAACGATTGTCCGTCCTCTGCGGGCTCCGGCTTCGGGAGTTGTCGATGTTGTTGACCTCTCGACGCTGGGAGCGGTGGCCTCGGCGGTCATCCGGGGGGTCGTCGCTTCGGTCGCTGTGACGCTTCCCCCGGTCGTTCTTCTTTTGGCTTGCTCGCGCCTCCTTCTCGCGCCGGAAGTCTTCGTCGGCACGTGCATGTGCCTCCAGGATTTGCAACAGGTGGGTGCAGGTCTTCGGCTCGGTCCTTCGGATCTCGGACCTCGCCGGGCACAGGCTCATGCCCTTGGTGACGGCTTCGATGATGATCGAGTCTGGTACTCCCTCCACCTGGCACTTGAGGTGGATGAAGCGCCGGGTGTAGTCTTGCAGTGACTCGCCGTCCTTCTGCTTGCACGCCTGAAGGTCTGCCGCCGTGACCTTCGCGGCGTAATTGCCTTGGAAGTGGATCTGGAGCTGGTCCCGAAGCTGCTCTCATGAGTAGATGCTGTTCGCTGGTAGCTTGGTGTACCATGTCTTGGCGATCCCGCTCGAAGCGAGGACGAAGGCCTTGGCCTTGATGTCGTCGTCGCCTCCTGCCGACTCGATGGCGGTCTCGTAGCTGATGAAGAACTCTCGGGGGTCGGAGGTGCCGTCGAAGGTTGGCAGCTTCGCCGAGATGAACTTCCGGGGCCACGCCACTGATTGTAGACGCGCGGAGAGCGGCTGGTTTGTGTCAGAGGAGCTTGCAGGACGCTTGCTTCCGCTGGAGTGGGTGTGCCTCTCGTCGCGCTCTTGGCGGTGTTCCGGCGTCTCGGCCTCCCGGCGACCGGTGCGTCGGAGGGTGTTCAGCTGCGCTTGGAGGTGAACCTGCTGTCGACGAGCAGCTTCGGCTCGAAGGCGGTACGTTTCCTCGTCTCGATCAAAGTTCTCGAGGGCGCGCTGCCTCAGCAGCCGTTCGTCGGCTTCGCGAGCCTCGCGGTTGTACGCCTCCTGGAGCTCCGCCAGACGCTGCTCCTCGGCCACAGCTTCGGCGAGCCCCCTCTGGCTCCGCGCTTCGGCTTCGGCGTTCCTGCGAGGTGGTTCCATCGTTTCGTCGCGGCGTTTCAATTTCGCCCGTGTCGATGTTCTCTTCTTCGTCTTCGGAGGAGCCTTCGGCGCCTTCGGCCACTTCCTCCACCGCTGGAAGGTTGGCGTTGGTTGCGTTGTTCTCCAAAGGTGGCACCACCGGGGCCGAAGCCGAAGGTAGCGTCGATGCCGAAGGAAGTGTCGGGCCGACGGGGAAGGTGCGGATGACCGTCAGCGGGTCGACGCCTTCGTCCGAAGCCGCGGACCTGGTCTTCCGGGTGCCTCCTGCCGGAAGGTCAGTTTTTGATTTTTCAGCCCTCTTAGTCATCTCGGTGTGGCTTCTCGTTCGATCCCCACGGACGGCGCCAACTGTTGTGGTTACAAGCCCACAATAGTAGAAGGGGGATCCTCCAAGGGTCTACCACAAGCGAGGGACCCCTGGGAAGGACCTAGGAAGGGACCAAACAAGAGCCAAGAGGGGTAGGTAATTAAGAGCGTGTATTGAATGCCTTGCCTTGAGGGTGGTAGGGGGGTATTTATAGGCTGATACACCCCTACAACCCTAGAATTACAAGTACCATATTGCCCTTCCTCCAGGGCACTATGGTCATTTCCTTATTACAAGGTGGGATTCCCTAACCCTAGTGGACCAGAAGCCAGCATACATGGGCCTATCCTATAATACATATTATCTTGGGCCTTGATGGGCTTCATAGCAGGCCAGGCCTTTGGGCCAGGGGGAGGGGACACAGTGGGCCTTCCCCAACAGGCGGTGTGGTGATGATGGTGGTTGGCGAGTCCAGCGAGGCAGCGAAAGCCAGGAAAGAGGAAACACCTGCCGGACCTTTAACCGCTTTCCTTCCCTCGCAGGGGCAGGAGTAGCACCGGCCGGTGCGGCAGCACTCACATGTTGTCAAGCACGACAACATCGCGTCATCTTTTTAGTAAAATCTATGAACTAGGAGTTTAGGTTGGTTTGGGTTCCTAGCAACTTCATAAATCTGAGGTGAGCAACATGATAGCAAAAATTCAGCTCCACGATCTTGAAAATGTATTTTTAGTGTACCGATATCCTCAAGGTACATTAACTACACCTGACGTGCCTTTTGAGTCTAATATCCGCAGAAACCTCATGTTTGTGTGTGTGTGGGGGGGGGGGGGGGGGGGGGGGGGGATTACGTCTTTTTGCTCTCTCCCTATCAATCACATGAGCATAAAACTTCTTCGGTTTAATGGAGTGTTGAAACATACTTCCTTCACACATGGGAGCAAGTTTATCCCAGAAAAGAAAACCGCCACCACCTATCTGTTCGACACCCCACTATTCTGCAACCTCAAACCTTATGAGGTGTCTAAAATCACCACTCTAGAAATACAGTTCTGTATGGAAAGAATTCCATTACAACACATAGGAGGGCTAGCTTTGGCAGATTACCATGGACTAGCTCAACATTATGGGATCCAGTAGCTTCGTATTATGTAGCTTTAATTTCACAAGATGCTGGAGATTCCTGACCCTCTAGTAAACATGCTGGAACAAACCACTCATGTAAACCAAGCCCCCTTATTTGCCTCTACCAACAATAAATTTTGGGCTTCCGAGATTGGAAATAGATTAAGAAAACCTTGAAGATAATGGAACCACGGAGGGACCGGTACGGAGGCATGCCCAACCTTGGGGACAATGGAAAAGGAGGGTCCTATAGGGGGCATGCCCCCCCCCCCCCCCCCCCCCCCCCCCAACCCAACTCAGGTAATAGGCTTAATTGCAAAAACCACTCCATAAATCGCTTGGAGTTTAAGGTTTCGGCCCGTAATTGTTTGGAGTAGTTCATGGTGTTCTTACGATATTTACATAAATTTGAGAGTACAACCTCCATTTTTTAGATTTGCAAAAAAAAAAAGAAAGAGAGAGAGAGAGAGAGCCAGCTAGAGTAAACACAGTTTCCTACAAACTTTTGTTTTTTGATACATTTTTAATGAAAATCAAATAATAAGTATTGTTTAAATTTTTTAATAATGTAAAATTAGTTAACTTAGTTTTTTATTTGTATAGGCGAAATCGATAAAATATATGCGCACTGGGATGTAAAGACTGCTACATTTTGTGACTGGCTCCGGCGCTCCGCCGCTGGTCGCCAGCACAGCGATTCCATTACTTAGCTTTTGTGGATAGAATTTTGCCATTTGCAGGAGCAAACCTGTGAGCCGTGCCGTTTTGGGGACTCCTGCACGACTGCGCTGGCAAGTGACACGTACAGCAAGCGTCGTTGCCAAATTAATAGGCTAGGAAGTCAAAGCAATGACACGTCACCCATGCATGTGTCGCTGGGGTCCTCGACGAGTGATCTGATCGCCGCTTGACGCTTGTGATGAGAGTGGATCGAGCTAACAGCGCTCGATTGGCCGTGGAGGTTAATTCACTGGATCAGCTGGACCAGATAACATAGTTTTCCATTTCGGCATGAGCAGATTTGCCACGTAGCAACCCGCCGCCCCCCGATGCTTGTGTGCGCTGTGGACGCTGGCAACTCATTAATGGCGCGATGGCTCGGGTTCACGGGCCACACACAGATGGAGACAGGCAGGTAATGGAGGATTAGGTGGACCAGCGCGACACTGCCGGTGAAATTTAGGATCTCAAACATCCATGGATGAATAGGGAATGTTGGTCCCGAACTGATGGAAAACGTTGCTCAGCAGTGAGGTCGCGGTTTGGGCCATCAATGCGTATTCCTTCTTGCTGGGCTGGTTGGCAAAGGCCCACGATGGGTGCGCTGGGGTATTGCAATTTGTAAGGAAGATGGCCCACTTTGGTTTGGAGAAGTACTAAACTGGAGGATGGCACGAGCACTCGTAGCAGCGGTTGGTCAGCCCCTCGGGTGTTCGGGCGACCAGCGCGAGTTCGAGTCCCGGTGAGGACCGAATTTCGCGTTTCTCACCCGGAGGCAGTAGGCCTCCATTAATAAATTTGCAGGTACCTCTCTGTGGCGACACAAAGGGAATGCGACGTCCCTCGTCGCGCGTCAGGACCTGACGGTTTCTGGCGATCTCTCGAAGGATGCAGTCTTCATCGTCGCTGTGTGTAGTTGTAGGTCTGGACGTGTGCGTGGGTGTGTGTAGGTGTGCGTTGTGGTGTGAGTGCGTGTGTACGCATACGAACAGATGCTACAGCTGTACCCAGTAGGAGAGGCTTCAAAAAAAAAAAAAAACTGGAGGATGGCACGAGCACTCGTAGCAGAGGTTGATACATCGTGTGTGCTCTCTACAAGAGTTGCGTACTCAGTGAGGTAGGCACACGCAAGGCTGGCACTAAACAGAGGCTGGACCTCCGGCGCAGAGTGATCCCGAACACCTCGCCCATATCCAGCGTCCTCGGATCCGCACCATCAGGAAGCGCCCAGTCAAAGTGGTACAGGAGGTTCGCCAGCGTGAGCTCGATCGTCGTGGTCGCAAACGAAACAAAGCTCCCGGACACTGCCTCCGTCCCGCGCCGAACGGGACGAACTCCAAGTGCGTCCAATCCTTCTCGCTGCCCTCGAACCTCTCCGGGACGAACTCCTCGGCGTCGTCCCAGTACCGCGGGTCCCGCGCGAGCGAGAGTACGTTCACGATGACGGAGGAGCCCTTGGGTACGTCGTAGCCCATGACTCGGCAGTCGTCCTCCAGGTTTGCGCGAAGGATCAGCGGAGCGGCTGGGTGTAGCCTCAGCGTCTCCTTGACGACCATCTGGAGGTAGCGGAGGTCGCCGGCATGGTGGTGGTCTCTTTCTTCCTGGCCCAGCTTCTGTCGGGCTTCGAGCTTTGCCTTGGCCATTGCCTGTGGATTCCTGATCAGCTCTGCCATCGCCCATTCCAGTGTGGTGGCTGTGGTGTCGGTCGCAGCTCCAAACACGTCCTGCAGCCAGCCAGCCATGCATGGAATTTCAGCAATTCTATTCTACTAAGCAACCATGGTTGAAATTGAAGTGGGTTCAGTAGTGTTACGGAGCACTTACGGAGACGACAGTGCCTATGATCTCCTCCGTGAGAGGGAAGGGGAGGGAGTCCTCCTCCTGCAGCCGGAGGAGCACGTCGAGCAGGTCCTCGTCTTCTTCGACGCCGGCGGCGGCGCCGGCAGCACCTTCGTCCCCCACAGCTGATGAGGCGTTCCGTTTCTCCCTGCGTTCCTGGATGATGCCGACAACGATGCGCTGGACCCGGTCGCGGCTCCGTCTCAGGTCGCGCACGGCGAGGCTGAGCCACCGGACCAGCCTCGACGACGGGAACAGGTCGGGCAGGCTGAACCCTCCGGCCAGCGTCGTCATCACCCCGAGCTCCCGGAGGTACTCCCCCTGCCGCCGGCACTTGCCGCCGAACACCGCCCGCGCGACGACGTTGTTGGACAGCTCCGTCAGCGCCCGGCCGAGGTCGACGACGCCGGCCTCCTCGGCGGCGGCGACGGACGCGACGAGCCGCGCGACCTCGTCCCGCCGGATGCGCTCCACGCGCCGCACCTGCGCCGCGCTCAGCAGCTCGTGCACGCACACCTTGCGCAGCTGCCGCCAGTACTCGCCGTGGGGCGCGAACACGAGGCTCCGGCCGCCGCGCCCCACCACGTCCACCGTGGCGCCGCGCGGCCGGCTCGCGAACGCCGGGTCGCGCGCCCGCAGCACCTCCGCGGCGGCCTCCCGCCTCCGGGGAGGCGACCACCACCGTGGGCACCTCGCCCACGCGGACCAGCATCAGCGGGCCGTGGAGGCGCGACAGCCGGTGCAGCGCGCGGTGCGGGGGCGCCGCGCCGGCGACGAGGTGGTGGAGGCTGCCGATGACCGGGAGGTTCCATGGCCCCGGAGGGAGATTGGCTTTGGTGCCGGGTTCTTTGCCGGCCATCAAAGCGCGCCTGATCAGCAGGGAGAGAAGAACCGCGGCTGCTGCCGCGGCCAGGAGCCACCAACTGTCGACACAGACGACCTCGTTCATGGCAGTTGAAGAAGAATGCCTGCTGCTTGGTTACCTAGGAGTAGTTTCTTCCGACAGGCTTGGAAGTAGATGCTGCGAAATAGAGTACTGTACTTCACTTGCTGACTCGCACAATACGAGGTTAAGTAGATAGTTCCAGGGCTAAAGAGACAACTCCTCGAGGGTTCGGAATCCGACCAACCGTACGAGGTTCATAGCATCAGAAGATGCTCAACTTGCAACTGCTGTTTGCTGTTCGGTTGGAGGATGCAGTTGCAGTTGCAGTTTCAATAGTGAGAGAGAACACTGTAGCGGAGGATTCGCGCACTGTAGCAAACAAGTAGACTGTAGCAGCAGTAGCAGCAGCAGCCGGAGGAAAATCCTCCTGCCGAACATGCCCAATATTATCAGACGCATGTTTCATTCATTATTCATCACCTGACCGAGGCAAACTATGTGGAAGATGCTCAGTGGTTGCGATAAGTTTCTGCAGCTCTTAAGAGCACATACTCTGGAACATGCAACCGTCCATCTATTTGTTGAGATCGGTGCAAGCTGGTCCTACTATTTGTAATAGGGTCATTTGCAAAACTGCCCTCGTTTTCAACCTCAATTGTATGTTTGCCCTCTTTTTTTAGACTTTGCAAAATTGGACCTGCTTTCACCAAAGTTGTTGCACGATTGCCCCTATTTTGATCGGAAAAATTACAGTTTTGCCATCAAAATAGGGGCAATCGTGCAACAACTTGGGTGAAAGCAGGTCCAATTTTGCAAAGTCTAAAAAAAGAGGGCAAACATACAGTTAAGGTTGAAAACGAGGGCAGTTATGCAATTGTGCCCTGGGCTCACGCTCGTAGCTTGCCCTCTCTCCTCGAAACGCAAACTACGAGCGTGAGCCCAGGGCAAGCTGGCTGCGGCCGGAGTCGGGAGAAAGGCGGCGCGGGAGCCGCGGAGGCGGGCGCGGAGGTGGGGCGGCGTGGGGGGAGGTCACGGAGCGCGGCGGCGGCGCATCACGGCTTCGTCCGAGCTCCACCCGCCGGCTACTGTGCGTCACCAGATCGCGTCATCCCTCCCCCTTCCGAGCTCCACCCGAGCAGCCATGGCTGGCCCTGTTCTTCCCCATCGCAGCAGCCACTCTCTACAACCATACCCTAAATTGGTGGCTCAAATGGATGCGCCATGACCCAAGGATCCAAATCCCCCACTCTCTGGCCTCCCTCCTCCCCTTCCTCATGCCGGATTTGAGATCCTAGAGCTTGTCCATGGCGTCCAGAAACAGAGCAGGTCAAACTCCTGTGTTCGAACTCCAAATAATGCAGCTGTTGTTGGAGTCCAAGGCGGGCGAGCAAAGGGCGCGCAGCGGGGGCGAGCTCGGTGTGCAGCGGGGCCACCTCGGGGCGAGCTTGGCGCGCGGCGGGGCCTCCTCGGGGCGCGGCGGCACGAGCGACCTCGGGGCGCGACGGGGCGAGCTTGGCGCGCGGCGGGGCAAGCACGGGACGCGGCCGCGCGGGCGGGGCACGTGGCGGGCGGGCGAGGCGAGGCGTCGCGGGGCGCGGCACTGGCGAGCGCAGCGCGGGGTGAGCGGGGCGCGGCGAGGCGAGGCGAGTGTGGCGGCGCGAGGGTGGGCGCGGCTCGGAGCAGCTGTCGGCGTACTGGCTGCTGCCGGAGTACGCGCTGCATGAGGTGGCGGAGGCCTGGCGGAGGTTGGGCGCGGCGGAGGAGGCGGAGGCGGAGCGCGCGGGGAGGTTGGGCGCGGCGGAGGAGGCGGAGGCGGAGCGCGGCGGAGGTTGGGCGCGGCGGGATGCCATCTCTGCAGTTTGGCGTGGCGGAGCTGGGCCGGAGGCGATGCAATGGCATGACAATGCAACAGCTGTTGGAGAGTGCGTCGTTTGAAGGAAATGAAAAGCACTGTAGAGGAGAGGCAATGCTCCTTTTGCCACTCCAAAATGCAATCTATTGTTGGAGTCAGTCTCAGTGGTTGCCTACCACTGTCGTTTGATAACTCTCTGCGACTTAGGGCCTGTTTGGCAGGGCTTCGAATTAATGAAAAATCAGATTCTGCACTGGATTATAAGGAAAAATAGCTTCTCTGAATTCTTCTGGATTCTCTGTCAAAACAGATTCTCTACTCAGGCTGTTTGGCATAATAGCTTCTCTTGTAGGCTCTTAAAATAATTTTATATTCAATTGGTCCCACCCCCACACCCCAATCTCTCTCTCTCTCCCAATCCCGTGAAGCTCTCTGCCGGCCGCCGTTCCCAGCTCCCCCGTCGGTCGCCGAGCCTGCAGCTCCCCGCCGCGCCCGTCGAGCTCCCCCCAGCCGTGGCTCCCGCCTCCCTCCTCTTGTGGCGCGAGTCCTGATGGTGCCTCGTGGCGGCTCAGCCAAGGCAGGCGCGGCGCGGCAGTCGGGCGGGCGCGGCAGGGCAGGGGCGCGGCGCGCGGGCGAGCGGGCACGGCCGGGCAAGGCGCGTGGCGCGACGGTCGCGCGCGGCGGCGGCGGCGGCGCGTGGGCGGGAGCGCTGGCGCTGCAACTGCTCCGCGAGGACCCATTCCGGAGGTCGAGCCGCAGCAGCGTGGCGGCGGCGTCGAGCGCGTCCGAGATGAGGGACATCGCCTGCAGCGTGCCCGCCGGGTGCTGCTGCCCCCCGCCGCCGTCCGCGGCCGCCGCGCGGAGAGGAGGTGGCGCCGGAGGAGCGGGTCGGCGATGAGCTCCGCGAGGAAGGCGGAGGTGTGCGCCACGACGGGGATGAGCTCACTGGCCGCGCCCTGCCGCGCGAGACTTGCTCCGGCCGCGCGATCCCCTAGCGATGCGAGAGGAAGGAGGGGAGGAGAGAGGGTCGTGGGACCGGCCTGTGGAGAATCCGCCGAAAGCTGCCTATTCGGTGCTTCTGCTTCTCCGTTCGTTCGAGAATGGATTCTCTTTAAATCGTTTTGAGGAGAATCCGTTTTGAGAATGGGTGTTTGGCACTTTTTTGAGAGAAACAGAAGCAATAATCCGGTAAGAAGCTGTGCCAAAGGGGGTCTTGGTACTAGTACAAAAGATACCATGATAACCAAACCGAATGTTACGCGTGGAATTGATGACCAGTAGGCTGGAGCCCTGCCTGTCTTCTTGTGTAGTCAACGGCAGAGCACCTAGGATAATTTGAAGGGAAGCCCTCAAGAGAAACCGGAACTTGCACAATTGTCCTGACGTCATATCATATTATAAAGACCGGAGGGAGTATTGCCCACATATCCATGCAGTATCAGGTTCATTTGGCTGCAGTTGCTAGTTTGTTCTAGAAATCTCAAGAACTATGTAGGCCACTTGTGCAAGTGAAAGCGTAAGGGCCCGTTTGGAAGACCCCGGATTTCAGAATCCAAAAGCTAGAAGCTGAGCTGATTCCAAACGGAGCAGATTTTGGTGCAGCTTCTGGAATCCGGAGGCGTAGATTCTCAAAATCCCGGAAGCTGGAGCGGAGGAGCTTTCAGCAGCTATTGGACGAGTAAATTACCAATTTGCCCACGTCCTTTTGGGAAAACTTCACCAAGCTGCCATCGATCTCTCGATCCCTCTCGTTCTCTTCTCTTCCATCCCGCACGCATGGCCGGACTTTTCTCCACATTGCCGGCCTTCTGCCACCACAAATCATCCCGCCGCGCCTCCTTCGTGCCCGTCGCCATGGATCCCCCGTCGATCCCCCACCGCAGTCCGCGCCCGCTCCGCCTCGATTCGGCAAGAACAATTAATTGCGGCCGCCGATTTCGCCGAGTAGCAGCCGGCTCGGCCGCCTCCGCGGATGGACCGTCTGACTTGGAGTGGTTTGAGTTGCTTTGCTGCTGCGCTCGTCGTCCGTTCAGTGGTTCTAGCAACGAACAAAAAATTCGTGGAAAAAAAGCAAAGAAAAAGACAGAGCATGGGCCGCCATGTGCGGTAGCTTCTGATAGCTGGTGTCCAAACGGCGGCAGCAGATTTTAGGCAAAAGCTAGATTCTGATTTTGCATTCCAAAACCCAGATTTTCGTAAGCGCTCCCGGCTTCCAAACGGGGCCTAAGTAGACTGGCAAATTGATGAGCAAAAACGTAGGAAAATATACCAACGTGCATACACACAGCGGAAAGCTTGTAAGCGGAATTATCATATAAATCCGTGAATCATAGTCCTAGAAACCATATGGACTAAGTCTGATTCTAGTCCGTAGATGAGGAGAGCCGATACCGGTGGACATACGTGTGACGTCCCGCCTCCACGAGGCCGGGCTCGCACGCCTGGCAGCTCTCTAGGATCTCAAAACTGTCCCCACAGACCAACACACGTCTTTTCCGCGCACTTTGTCCTCACTCGTGCACACCCGGGAAGGACTTCCCGGTCGGTCACCCATCCCGAAATTGCTCCGGGCCAAGCACGCTTAACCCCGGAGTTCTTTCGAGATGAGCTTCCGGAAAAGAAGTTGCAACTGTTGGTATGAGTATTCTTATCAATCCTATTAAGCCCTGGGCCAGGATGTTACATTCTCACCCCTTAGGAGATCGACGTCCTCGTCGATCAACCCCAGTCCAGGAACGTCCCCTCTTGGCAACGTCCGTGCGTCCAGTGCCAGCGCATGTGCCATGCTATGTGACCACTCTGGGCCCACACCAGCCATGCGCACCATGCCTGAGCAACTGCGCCCACACGCGCCCGTGAAACCGCGAGGGTCGGCTCTGATACCACTTGTGACGTCCCGCCTCCACGAGGCCGGGCCCGCACGCCTGGCAGCTCTTTAGGATCTCAAGACTGTCCCCACAGACCAACACACGTCTTTTCCGCGCACTTTGTCCTCACTCGTGCACACCCGGGAAGGACTTCCCGGTCGGTCACCCATCCCGAAATTGCTCCGGGCCAAGCACGCTTAACCCCAGAGTTCTTTCGAGATGAGCTTCCGGAAAAGAAGTTGCAACTGTTGGTATGAGTATTCTTATCAATCCTATTAAGCCCTGGGCCAGGATGTTACAATACGTGTGCAAACGGCAGTTGCGCAGTCAACATCAGACGCTAACATCGAACCAGCACAATGATCAACCTATAGAAAAATGGACACACGGATAGAAAAGCAAGAGGATTACCCCTACTGAATACTTGGATATTTAGTTGAACTGAGAATTCCTAAGGCATTATTTGGATGTTTTGGCTAACTATTTTGCTAGGACTGTTAAATTCATCAGCAAATAGAGGGGTTGGGATTGTTAGTTGTGTATGCATATTGCCCTTTTTTCGATAGTAGGTAAATTCCGGCCTTTGTGTTGACAGGCTATACCACTTATTACAAAGTTTACAACATATCCGTCAGCAGCTCTTCCGATTCAAAAATAGATACACCAACCAAAAGTTTGATGAGATATTAAGATGCAACACTAGTGCTAACTTTTATTCATGATTAGTGAAATCAGCACGCTATAATTTCTTGATTGTGGCACGCCAATTGCATCTCTCCTCCGTGTTGAGCCCAGAACCTTAACCAATGTGTCCTAGGAACTAGGATACTCTTTAATCATTTCTTGTTTTTATTGTTTGCTGCACCTTCCTGGGTTGATGATAAAATGGTCTTTGATCATCCATTAGCCGAGTAAAGCCAGCTAGTTGGTGCTTGGTGAGAGTGGTTGGATAAATACTAGTTAGGTTACTACTAGTTGAGGTGTTTGGAGGTTGGAGCCATTTCAGTAGTTCGGAGGGATTGTTTGCATCCTGCGAAGATATTTTTTCTTTCTAATTTCTATGGACGGTTTTGCCCTTCGTCGTGGATGCCAATACGCCATAGCCGATGGGTCCTCTTCAGTTAGCGGGTAACTCTCCTCCGGAATGAGAGAAGGATTGCGTTTTTATCATCCACAGCTCAAGGATGACATGAACCCCTGATCCTGCACTGAGCCGTGCGAGACCTCAGGGCGGGAAGACAACAAGCAGCGCGGCTGCGCGGGCCTGAAGCATCTGTGCATTATCCCCAACCCGACACACTCGTCTCCCCGGCCTCCATTTCCTTCTTCCTTTCGCCGCCGGAGTAGCAGGCTCACGGCCACGTCACCTTCCCAAAACAGCATATTTTCTTGGAAAGGTTTCAGGTCTCGCCACTGTTGCCATCGGGACCTGAGGGCCGGCCGGCGCTATGGAGCTCTGCTGCTGCTCGGGCGTCCTAAGCGGCGGCGGCACCCCGCGAGCAGCGCCGCCGAGGACGCCAAGGCCCGGGAACGCCGGTTTCTCGCCCGCTGGAGGGATCCTGGTGGCCCCGCCGAAGCGGCGGCGAGGCGGCCGCGCCGGCTACCGCCAGCCGGGCCCGCCCTGCGAGGAGCGCCGGCGGGCGGCGAGCACGGAGAGCGTCGTCCACATGCTCCGGTCGGCGGCCGGCCCCGCCGAGGCGCTAGAGCTCTTCTCGGCGACGGCGCGGCAGCCCAGGCTCGTCCACACCACGGAGTCGTGCAACTACATGCTGGAGCTGATGCGCTCACATGGCCGGGTCGGGGACATGGCGCAGGTGTTCGACCTAATGCAGAGGCAGATCGTCAAGGCCAATGTGGGCACCTTTGTTACCATCTTCAGTGGAGTTGGCGTCGATGGCGGACTTCGGAGTGCGCCGGTAGCACTGCCGGTGATGAGGGAGGCCGGGATTTCCTTGAACGCCTACACCTACAATGGATTGATTTACTTCCTTGTAAAGTCTGGCTTTGACAGGGAGGCCATGGAGGTTTATAAGGCCATGGCAGAGGACGGTATTGCGCCTACCGTGAGAACCTATTCTGTGCTGATGGTGGCGTTTGGGAAGAGGAGGGATGTCGACACGGTTCTCTGGTTGCTGAGCGAGATGGAGTCTCGCGGGGTGAAGCCAAATGTGTATAGCTATACCATCTGCATCCGGGTGCTTGGGCAGGCCGGGAGGTTTGATGAGGCTTATCTTATTCTTGGAAAAATGGAGGATGCAGGGTGCAAACCGGATGTCGTTACGCACACCGTGCTCATACAAATTCTGTGTGATGCTGGCCGGCTTAGTGATGCCAAGGATGTGTTTTGGAAGATGAAAGCGAGTGATCAGAAACCTGATCGAGTGACTTACATTAGTCTCTTAGACAAGTGTGGTGACAATGGCGATCCGCGGTCAGTGATGGAAATTTGGGGTGCCATGAAAGCTGATGGGTACAATGACAATGTTGTTGCTTATACTGCAGTTGTGGACGCATTGTGCCAAGTTGGCAGTGTTGACGAGGCATCAGACGTGTTTGATGAGATGAAACGAAAGGGTATATTGCCTGAGCTGTATTCATATAACTCCTTGATATCTGGGTTTCTGAAAGCTAACAGGTTTGACCATGCTCTGGAGCTCTTCAACCATATGAATGTTCATGGGCCTACGCCAAATGGCTACACACATGTCCTTTTCATCAATTACTACGGAAAGTCCGGTGAATCTCTGAAAGCAATGCAAAGATACGAGACTATGAAGAGCAAAGGTATTGTTCCTGATGTTGTTGCTGGTAATGCTGTTCTTTACAGTCTTGCTAAATCGGGTAAACTCGGAATGGCAAAAAGGGTATTCTATGAATTGAAAGATATGGGAGTTTCTCCAGACAATATCACTTACACTATGATGATCAAATGTTGCAGCAAGGCATCAAAAGCTGATGAAGCTGTGAAATTTTTCTCTGATATGATGGAAAGTGGATGTGTTCCTGATGTTCTTGCCGTGAATTCTTTGATTGATACACTCTACAAGGGAGGCAAAGGAAATGAAGCATGGACAATTTTCCATCAACTAAAACAAATGAATATTGAGCCAACTGATGGTACTTACAACACACTTTTGGCGGGATTAGGAAGGGAAGGAAAAGTCAAGGAGGTGATGCATCTGCTTGAAGAAATGTCCACTAGTAGTTATCCACCTAATTTAATAACATACAATACGGTTCTAGATTGTCTCTGCAAAAATGGAGAGGTGAACTGTGCAGTAGACATGCTGCACACTATGACTATGAAAGGTCTCATACCTGACCTTTCATCTTACAACACTGTCATGTATGGCCTTGTTAAACAGGACAGATTTAAAGAGGCATTCATGATGTTCTGTTACATGAAGAAGGTTCTTGCTCCAGATTATGCAACATTGTGCACTATCTTACCGAGTTTTGTGAAAGCGGGATTGATGAAGGAAGCTGTGCATACTGTTCAAGAGTACATTCTTCAGTCTTATTCTAATATGGATAGGTCTTCATTCCATTCGCTTATGGAAGGGATAATTAAGAAGGCTGGCGTGGAAAAGTCAATTGATTTTGCTGAAAAGATAGCATCAAATGGAATTATCCTTAATGATTTCTTTCTGTGCCCATTAATTAAGCATCTTTGCAAGCAAAAGAAAGCTATAGAAGCGCATGAGCTTGTCCAGAAATTTAAGAGCTTTGGAGTTTCACTAAAAACTAGGTCATATAATTCTCTCATTCGTGGCCTTGTTGATGAAAACATGATTGATATGGCCGAAGGTGTGTTCTGTGAAATGAAAATAGTTGGATGTGGTCCAGATGAGTTCACTTACAATTTGATTCTCGATGCCATGGGAAAGTCAATGCGGATTGAGGAAATGTTAAAAGTCCAAGAGGAGATGCACCGCAGGGGATTTGAATCAACTTATGTTACTTACAACACCATCATTTCAGGTCTCGTAAAATCAAAAAGATTGGACGAAGCTATAGATTTGTACTACAATCTTATGAGTGAAGGCTTCTCTCCGACACCATGTACATATGGTCCTCTTCTTGATGGTTTGTTAAAAGCTGGAAAGATAGAAGATGCAGAAAACCTGTTTAGCGAGATGCTAGAGTATGGATGCAAACCTAATTGCACCATCTACAATATTCTACTGAATGGATATCGTATAGCTGGTAACACGGAAAATGTTTGTCAGTTTTTTCAGAAGATGGTCGATGAGGGAATAAACCCAGACATAAAATCGTATACAATTCTTATCGACAGCCTCTGCACAGCTGGACAGTTAAATGAAGGGTTGTCTTATTTTAGGCAACTAATGGAATCGGGACTTGAGCCTGATCTTATCACCTATAATTGCTCATCGATGGCCTTGGAAAATCTGGAAGAACGGAAGAAGCAATCTCTCTCTTCGATGAGATGAAGAAGAAAGGAATTTGCCCGAACTTGTATACATACAATTCACTAATTCTCCACTTAGGAAAAGCAGGGAACGGTGCTGAAGCTGGGAAAATGTATGAAGAACTACTGTTGAAAGGATGGAAGCCTAGTGTTTTCACATATAATGCCCTTATTAGGGGGTACAGTGTTTCTGGCAGTAGTGATAATGCATATGCTACCTATGGTCGGATGATTGTTGGAGGATTGCAACCTAATTCAGGCACTTTCATGCAACTTCCAAATCAACCGTGACAGAGAAGTTAGTTATAGCATGTACTTGTTTTTGTATAGTTTTCTCTATACTGGGAAACTGATCAACTGTATATAGTCATTTGAGGGTACTTATTAGGTAGAAATTTATGTAAGATATAAAAGTAGTGGAACCATATGCTCTGTTTCATCAACACATAGAAGTTATAGAAACAGTAAAGCATCAAATTCTTCTATAATAAAAATAGTTTGCACTTGAAGTTCTTTGAAACTAATCTGCTTAATTCATTACTGCCTTAGTGGCTACACTTTATTACATAGTCAACGGCTACCGTCATCTTTTCTTTCTCCAGGACCCTTGTTTAAGATATACTGCCAGTCTGCTACTTTTTCACTGAGTGATATTTGGCCATCGTCATCATGTGTTGTTGTATGTTAGTGGCAATCTGAGTAATCTGCTGCTGCTGCTGCAGTTCAACCATGGAGGGGTTGAGATCCTCTGCAGTATTTGCTCAATCATCTTGAGGTTCTCCCCGACCCCCGAGTACGGCGGACCTGCCCACTGGGTCCGAGTTTTCAACTTAGTACAGGTTTCTTGCAGCTAACTATTCTTTCCATATGCACTACAATATCGAATCTTGTTATTTTTGTATCTTATTCGATGATTTAGTTAGCTTAAGGTAAAAAAAAAATTCTAGGACTGCTGCACAAATATTAATATTTCAAGCTATCTAAAATTCATCGATAATTAACAAACTTAGAAGCCACCTTGCATTGTAGTGCACGAGCATTACTTGCACTCAATATTGAAGCAGCTCATCTGGGCACTCCAAGGTGAATAATTTCTCATAGAAGTTCAAAAGCAAACTACAAAATTTCTAAAATCAGTTTTTGACCATCTTGCATCATCAAGAAGCAACTTGTAGGTAAGGGTCGGTTTGGCAGACCTCTACGGAGTTGATTCTCAGGCAGAATCTGTGAAGGTGTATCAAATGTTGTTTGTAATTTTGTGAAGTGATTCTCTGAAATGAACTAAGAAGCTGGGGGCTGAAAATGTAACTTCTCCTGTGAAGTGATTCATTGTTCTGATTCTAAGAGTTTATACTAGTGAACCAGGGAAAATCACTTTCAGTCAGAAAATCACATCCCTTCAAAGAATCAACTTCTCACCAGAATCATTTTCAGAGAATCTTGTCAAGCAAGCCCAAAGTAAGATATGCTCTCCGGAAACCATCATTTCGGACGATGAAGAGATTGGAGCTTATACATATCCGCCGTACACGAGGATGATAAAGAGGAGTGCACTGAACTGATACTCGAGCTTGCAAAACTTAGATTTTATTTGTTCCATCCAGCACATCCACCGAGATGAAAGGAAATATGCGATCAAGTTTATCATAGTGAAGAAATGAGGACACAAACATGTTATCATCGACAATATTCTATGCAAAGCATAGGCCTACAACTTAAATTTGACTCTTATATATGATACGTGTACTTCTTACATTCGTACGTTCAGTTATTTCCACTTGGATAGAAGCGGGTCGATCACGGGCACGGCACGGTGTCAAAATACTAGAAATTTACTCGCTGATGATGAAATGGAAACTGACAATTTTGCCGGTAGTGTAGTACACGACTGAAAAAGGGTATATTTGTAACTTATTTTGGGCTTCTGGCCTCGCCAGTCACCACCATGTCGGGCTGGATCGGCCCAAAATCTGGCGGAGACCCGCAGTAGGCTGACTTTTCTCCTCAAAAAAAAAAAGTAGGCTGACTCTGACACAGGCTCCACCCCCACAGCCGCTCCGCAGCTCGACTTGACTCGCCCGCGGCGAAGCTCCTCCTTCCACTGGAAGAAGAAGACCGGCTGCCGACAGACTCCGGTGGTTCCGCCAAGGGGAGCCGGGCGGCCGGCCGCACTTCCCTGGTCGACGGCTCAGCTGGATTGGATTCGTGATCCACGCCAATTTTGTGTTCTTTTCTTCCGTTGGTGAGTAACCCTAACTTTCTTGGATGCAACTTTTTTCTGGGAGATGGATCTCTTATCTGCGTTTCGAGCTTGCAAATTGTAATTTTCGGAAAGGGGAGAAGGATTTCGTGGTCAACTGAGCGTCCGTGCTCAACGCTGAGTCGCACCCCTGAAAAACAGCTCCTTTTCTGATTTTTGCTAGGGTTCGGTGTAAGGAGCGGAGCGGGAGATGTTCTACTCGCAGTTCATCTTGGCCAAGAAGGGCCCCCTCGGGACCATATGGATTGCCGCTCACTTGGAGCGGAAGCTGCGCAAGAACCAGGTCGCCGACACGGACATCGGCGTCTCAGTAGGTGGGTTGTCTTTGCTGTTCTTCCCGATTTGGTTTCTATCCTGGGTTTACGTTCTGCAGATAAGTCTGCTCGTACCAAGGCCTAACCTGCTGTACGGCTGTGAAGTGTTGTTTTGCCAATGCATGTAAGTCCTGTAGCTGTGCAAAACAAGATGGCGACTTTAGCCCATTTATCTTTCTGCTGTATTCGTCCCCTCAACAGAACCTCTGAATTAGAAATCTCTTAGCATTTTTTTTGTGTGTGTAGGGCTAACTTCTAGCTGCCACTGTCGTAGTTAGCTGTAAAAATGACATTTTTTGGAGCTGTCAGTGCGCTGCCTGTTATAATTCTTGCTGCTTTGTGTGCATCAAGGTGTAAAAATCATTGCTTTCTAGATTTGGCAAGGTACATAGCTCTATGCGTCTGGAGATTTTATGATTTATTCTTCACTAGGGTTTGAAAAAGTACCAATTGTTGTTTTTCCCAATTATTTATGGTCATCACCACTCACTAGGATTTTGAACGCTGCCTTAATGTGCAAAATGTCACCCATTCATGACTGCAGTATTTTTCATGTAAAACTTGTAATAACGATTGACCTTTTTTTAAATTTAGGTAATCATTACTTTTAGATTTGGCAAGTTATTTAGCATTGTGCATTTAGAGGTGTCCTTCGTCATTTTTAAAGTGTTAACATCCAACTATTTTCTCTCTCTACTAACTTGGACACTAAGAGACTAGAAGGAGATCTAGTTTCAAAATATTATTGTTTTACTAGGTTTTTATAGTACAATAGTAGGGCAAATATTGAGGCTTCAAGGTTGCCCCATTGTGCAGTGTGCCATCCATTTGTGCCTGAAGGGAGTAGTTTTTAAAGTAAACCTTCTTGTAATAGTAAAATACTACCACCCATTGCTGTGTCTGTGACCTATGGAAAATAGCTCACTTTTTTTCTTAATTTTTATATGATTGTCAGTTAGTCACCGCTTTATTGGGAGGGATTTTCTAAACTTGTTCTGCTCTTACTGCTGATTTACATTCAAGGCAGCTTGGTTTATTAGAATAGTTCAATTTTACTGTGAGGTATGTGGAGAAACACAGATCTGTGGAGAACGTGTGATGCAAAAACAAATGTAGCTTCTGATTTGATTGTATGCTGAGCATGTTTTGGTGGTTTAGCATTTCATGCATTTCGTTTACACATAACAGAAGCACCACGTGAAACGTGATAACTGTGGTTCATAATGTTTTGTTGTATTTCCTCATTTGTAGAAACACCAAGTATTGCAGATTATGAACTTTACACACAATTCCTTTTGGAGGATGAACTAATATAGCCATCTGTGTGCCCTGCATGCCAGGAAAATTTTTCTTGGTTATTTGCCCCATCATTTTCTTGTAGATCTTGCCAGTTGTCTAGGCCGTTCATGATTTAGAGAATATATTATTAACAGCATCACGTTCCATTTACTGTGTGCCATATTGTGTTCGTTTCTTTTAGAGGATGCATAAATTGATATAGCTACCACTTAGCAACATTATTTCATGTTCTATATGAGACATGCAACCATGTAATTGGGCAAAGCAAACCAAACATATGTTTCTTACCAAGAAGAATTTGAGAGATCCATTCCAGCTCCTCTCAAACCAACAATAAATCAGGTGATATGGCCAACTACCAGTGTGAGGTTCAATACCAGGAATTATTTTGAGAATAAAATCAGTTATAGAAAACCATTAGCCCTTCATGATGATTCGCACAAAAATGAACGCTAAAGTTGGTACAAATTTTCCTTCAAGGGGATCAAGAAATGATGAACAAATACATCCATCATGCTTTTTGCTCCTAAGGGCAGAAAGAAAGAACTTGTTTTTGGTTATTTGCCCCATAATTTTTTCCTATTAGAGTCGCCAAGTTGGGCTAAGGGTAGTATTCATTTCGAGGCAGCGAATAACATTCTGTTCCAATTACTATTTGCTATACTGTGTCATGTTGTGTTTGCATGCATGAATCAATGTCCTAAGCATCATCATATTCCACCATGTAACTTCTAAGAACAAAACACACACAAGTTTCATACGTAGAAAATTTTGCATAGATTTGCTTATATGACCTCACATACTATAAATTAGGTGTATATATCCAGCTGCCAGTGAAAATGTTCAACACTATGAATTACGCTCTGTAAGAAAAAAAATCCCTTAGAGGAAATCCAAACTATCGTGTTTTATTTAGATTGTTTTATCTTCCATTTTCCAATCATTTTGGACTTTATTTTTCTTTTTTCCTATAAATTTGAAAATTTTAGCTATCATGGTCTTGTATTTTACGGTACGATCATAAGGTTTTCCCAGTCTCCTCTCTCACTGCTAGCATATGAATTTCAGGAAGCCTTCTTGTTTTCCAGTTAACTTCATTTTCAAGCAACTTTTATAGGCATCAGCTTGTTCTAGTGTGTCAGGGCTTTCCTTATAACATAATCTCAATTCTTAAAATTTGTAGTCCTTGTTTACCTGTGCCCGTTGCTTTGTTCAAGGAACCAATAAACACAGCTACTGTACAAGCCTTGATGGGCAAACCTTGTGTCCGTGAATAAAACAGTCAATGTGACAGTTCAAAGAATTTCATAGAATTGGTGTTTAACTGGATAATTCAACATTGTTCATTTCCTGTTATTTTGGATTGATCACTAAGGGTCTCAATTCCTGCAGATTCAATTATATTCCCTGATGTTCCAATTGCACTTCGGTTGTCAAGCCATCTCATGTTAGGTGTGGTCAGAATCTATTCTCGGAAGGTCAACTACCTATTCCATGACTGCAGTGAAGCTTTGCTTAAGATAAAACAAGCCTTCAGGTCCACTGCTGTTGATCTACCCCCTGAGGAGTCAACTGCTCCTTATCACTCTATAACACTGCCTGAGACATTCCATCTTGATGATTTTGAGCTACCAGAAGCTGCATTTCAAGGGTAAAGCCATGCCCTCTATTTCGTAAGTTCATTTTGTAAGAATAGCCTCTGTTTTCTGAATGCTTCCCACTATGATCCAGTGACATCGATCATCACGTAAGCACTAAAGAACAGATCACCTTGCAAGACAACCCAGAGAAAACAGGATATTCTACATCTCAGTTTGGCCTGGACGGTTTGTCCCGTCTCTATCTGCACCTTGTTTCATTCAAATTTTCTATAGCATTTTAATCATATTTATGTTTAAATACACAGAAAGATTTGGTGATGGCAGTTCTTCACACATTGGCTTGGATTTGGAGGAGGTAATTTGAAATTTATTTTCTCCCCATTTTTTTGCTCTTGAAAAAATTGTTGTCTTAACCATGAGTATTTTTCTTAGTTTTCTGCTACTAGATATTTCATATGTAAGAGACAGCTTAAAATCACGTTATTTTTGTCATGTCAAGTTGTCAAATGTATTAATTTCTCTTCTTTCTATGCACATAATTAACTCTGGTTTGGCCTTTTTTAAACAAAAATAGAAAACTTGCCCACTTTTGCGGGAAAAAAGAATATACATGAAAGAGTAATATGGGAAATACATTATAGGTTTGCGCATTGAAGAATGGCACTGAATATGCTACGTGTTTATTTATTGATGATACATGTGGTCTAAGCCACCGGGAACGTGGAACAGGGCCACGTTCCCCGTCTCGGGAACTTCGCTCCCGAACGCGGAACGGGGACGACGCAGGTCACCGTCTGGGTCGCTGGTCGGGACTTCTCCTGGTGGATGACAGGAGCGGACGCTGGTCCAGCCCAAGCTTGTCAAGTTGTCATCGCCAGCATCAGAAAAGATGGTTTCCCTGAAAATCGAGGATACCAGAGAGGAGGACTACCCATTTTGCTAGTCCTCCATGTGAGAACATTTCCGCCGGCGGGGCGATCTGTGGCAGCGGTGGTGCTCAGTTTGGGAGGAAAGAGAAGTTGCGAGAGGAAAACGATAGCGGCGGCTGGTTGCCGATGACTTGCGAATGGGTAGGGTTGAGTAGTGGGCTGGCGGGCTGATTGGGCCAGGCAATGTCAATATCCTATCTGATACCTTTTTCTCTTTTCTTTTTATTTATTATATTCTGTTATAAGCATTAATACATGATGCATCTTCTCTTGGCTTTCTGATTCATCGTTCCTAAATTCTTTGGTTCGCGACCTACGTTCCCAAACCAGTGTTCTGAAGAGGTATACCCCCTAGCGTACCACTTCATTTACAAGCCGTGTGCCAGTCCCACGTTCCCGTTCCTCGACACTACAGTTCTGGGAACCTTGTGACTTAACATGTGGTCTGTCTAACAGTAAACTTAGCAACTTATTAAACTTAACACAATTCGTGGTTTTTGCATGTTGCAGATTGAAAAAAGCCTAGTCTTTCTTGCTACTCCGTTATATCTTTCAATACTTGATAAAAGAGCATTGAGTCTTCTGTGAGAGCTGATTTTTTTTTTTTTTGTTATTCTCAGGCATTGATGCTAAACAAAGATCACTCCATTAATCTCGAGTCTGACGATGGGTAAAGTTTCGTCCTGCCTTTTGTATGCTAGCCTAGTATAGTCTCTGATATCTATTTTGTTATCTTGTCTGCTGTAGCGATCTATTCTTTGTTGTAAAGTTTTGGCTTGTGTGGTTCTACTTGAATTCTTATAAGTTCTTCATGCTGCAACATTAGAGTTGTAAAGTTGAATGAGTCATACGATCAGTTACCTTTGCATGTTGTTGCTCGTGTTATGAAAACACCAATTTGTTCCCATGACATTCAGAATGTGGTGGTGTGGCATTGTTGTCCTTTAATTCATATTCTGTCAAGTTATATTGCTTAGGTCTTTTTTTTTGTCTTTTGTTTGCATCTCCCCAGCATTATCATTCAAGGCCGACCATCAGTTCCTTCAACTGATATGGACGTTGATGATAACCAAAGTAAAGACGAATTTGCTGAAGGATACAGCAACATGGATGATGGGCCTTCCAGTCAGGGCAGGCTAAGTCCACCGACTGCAGATGATCTAGGAGGGAACAATTTTCCTAACTGGAATGGTTACAATGTACAAACACCAGATTTGAATGATATGCTATTGCACAATGGCAGTATTGCAGGGCCTTCAGCTTCATATTATCAACCTAGCCCCTTCCCTTGTGATGAACCTGCATCACCAGAGTTTGTAAGTGCTCAGGCCCCAGCTACACCTGGTTTAATGGAGGAGACAGTTCCGTCCAGAGTACATGGAAGTCCTGTTCTGAGTCCACAGAGAAAAGCTTCACCGTCAAGCAATGATGAAACTGCGAAGGCTGATGCTTCTGCTGCTCCAGCTTCAGATTTTCTCCATACAACCACTGCAGATGCCAGTGATGTAGGTGCAGAGAAGACTGAACATGCAATGGAAAAACCTGCCCAAGTTGAGTCTTCTGCTGTTGTGCAGGGCATTGATTCATTGAGGGAACACTGCACAAGTGAGGACTTGCCTCCCCAGTGTCAAAACTCAACCTTGGAAGCTGCTGGTGATAATTCGGCTGTCAGTACTGATGATATAGCTGCATCTGGGGAAACAGTTGTTGCTAAAGTAACCACAGAAGATCTGCCTCTGGCGGGAAATGGTTCAGTGCCATCTGTTGTGGAGAACCCAACACAGATTAATGAGCCATCAGTTGATGCGCAAGGTAATCAGTTGCTTCCCGACCTTCCACCCTCCCTCATCACCCCACCCTCACCTCCAAGTCATGTTTGCTGGCAAAGTTGAAGATTATCTAACCTTTCAGCTATTTTTGTTGCAGTGGAAAATGTGCATGCAACTGATGCAGCTGTATTAAGTACAGATTTCCAACAGCAAAACCAAGCCATGCAGCAAGAAATGGCATCTAATGATAGACCAAATGAACAATCGACCTCAGAATTTGCTGAGCCTGAGAAAATGTTGTCAGCTCCAGATACTGAATACAATCAGGCAAATGACTTGGGGCAATTAACTGCAGAAAAAGGAATCACTGAATCTGATGGAAGTAACATAATAGGCAGCCTTACTAGCAGAAAAAGACACATAGAAGATAGCTTGCCAGCCCTAGAAAGTGAGACTACTGAAAGGTTATCTAGCCGGCCACGTGGTAAAAGGACCGCTGACTTTGTTCCTGATGATGATGATTTACTGGCATCTATTTTAGGTACAAATAACTTATCCACCATATTTCTGTTGAATGGATTTACTGCATTAACTAACCACGTGATCTTGTATCAGTCGGTAAAAGGACACCTGGATTGACGCTTGGTTCAACGCCACTGCCTCCAAGGGCGTCATCATTGAAACGCCCACGATTGGGATCGAAGACAGCTACACTCAAGAGAAAAGCGCAGATGGATGATGCCATGGTTCTACATGCTGAGTATGTATATGCTTTACACCCTTCAAAGAGCTTGTTGCTATGAACAAGTGAATTGTTATTTTCCAAATGCATCGCTGTGATCAGAAACTATTACAGCCACCTTTCTTTCCGATCAGATGTGTACTTCCCCTTTTAGTCCCTTGACTTGGTTCATGTTTTATGTGGTGGTAATCCCAAAGCATTGTCTAGAAAAATAAACTTTTGGCATCTGCTTTAGTGCAGAATTGACTTACCTATGATGTTATTTAATGTAGTTTGGTAATATTATGTTTTTGTAAGTTACACATTAGCAGAATATACTCTTTGTACCGTTGCGACAATCTTGTTTCTAGAAGCTATGTCTTAATCATGCTAAGAATAATATGCTGAAATTTGCTGAAATTTTGGTTTGGGATATTTTGCAGTCCTACATTAGTTTTTATATGTTTTCTGTATGCTCCCACCGAATGTCTCTCTTGAAACCAAGTTATAGACTATTTCTCCAAACTAACATAACATGAGCTAACTTGGTGACGGTATTTTCCCTTCTTCAGTACTATACGGCAGCAGTTGATCAGTACTGAGGATATACGGCGCATTCGTAAAAAGGCTCCATGTACCCGTTCTGAAATATGGATGATAGAGAAAGGTTCGCTGGAAGATGAAATATTCCATGAGCCTAGCTTTTCCTGTAAGTTGTCTACTACCGTCTTTGATTTTCTGGTTCCTTTTCTGCACACATATACTAAATTGAAGTAGGAGAAAAGGAAGCATCATGATATATGATTAGATTGTGGTTATTCCGAGCTCTTAATATTATACTTGTATATGTTTTTGTATCCCGAGTAGGCGTATCTGAGGAGCTAAACAACCTACACAATCGGACATATGAGATTGTGGAAGTACAGTCTGGAACTATTGCAGAAGATAGCAACAATGTTGGGATTTCTGGTGCCCATGGTATGGCGGCTATTGATGACCTGCTTCATATACCGGAAGGAACGCATTCAGATGCGGTGCAGGCAGAAACGAATGATGCTGCTGGTGTTGCTACATCTGCTTTTGGTTTGGAAATATCTCCTGACAACCAGGTTAATGGTGTATCTAACGATTTTGTTGCTGATACTGTGTATCAAGGAGTCGCTGAACCTTCAGTTGATACTGAAAAAGAAGTGGTACTAGCTGACAGAACACATGCTCAAGTTGATACAGTGGACAATGATCATCAAGATGTCCCATCTGATTTGCAGCGTCATACAGATGCCAAAGTGTCTAGTTCAGATGTGGTTTTAGGTAGCTCTGGCCAAGATTGTGCACAGGCAGTGGACAACATGATACATGATTTTGATCATTTTGTTCATAATGATGTTAATGTGATCGAGAATAATGAGATTCCTACTTCTGAGGTTACTGGGGTGGAATGTAATCAAGATGCTGCTGGTTTTGGTGGTTTTGGTCAACCAACGGAGGATGAAAACACAACATCTGCTATGGGTGACAATTCCAGCTTGCAAGAAAACAACATGGGATCTCTAATGGATCTGGATGTAGTGCATGATTTTGAACTGAAGGAATGCAATGTAAGTCCACGAACATGTTTCTGCCTGTATACAATCTTGCGAAATGTTTTCTGCATCTGTTAATCATTTACATCGTGTTGTGAAGTACTTGCACTGTTTTGCTCAGTTACATTAAGGTTATATAATATAAGTTATTTCCTGTTGTTTACAGGATTTTGGAAGTGCAATTCATGGTGTTGATACAGGTAATTTTTCTGTTCTGAAAAGCATCATCCTGTGCTCTAATGTAAAGCGTGCCTTACATGCATGGAGATTTCATATCTGCAACACCTAGTGTGTTGTTTTGTCTGTTCCTGATAGTCCTCTTACCCATACAAAAATTTCCTGCATGAGAATTCCATGAGCCACACTACTGGCTGATTAGAATACAGGAAGTATTTTCCCAGCCATGTGCTTACTATGCTGGTCTTTTGTTGTGGCAGACCTAGTGAGCTTTTGTCATAGTTTGACCTTCTGTTGTTCCAGATTTTCTGAACTATGATGATGATGGGGACTATGATGATGCAAATAATGATGAGCCGAATCCTGATGAATTCCAATCTCTTGACAACACTGGCTGGTCTTCTCGCACTAGGTACAGTTGAGCAAAATGCTATTTCCTTTACTTCTGTCATCAATCCTAACATTTTAATGATCTGAACATCTGTGCAGGGGTGTTGCAAAATATCTCAAGACTTTGTTCGATGAAGAATCTGGTATGGGGAGAAAGAGTGTGGCAATTGATCGTTTGTTAAATGGGAAGACGCGGAAGGAAGCATCAAGAATGTTCTTTGAGACTTTGGTATGCCATTTACTTCATCTATTAAACACCTCTGTCATAGGTCTGAGCAGCTTGTTTAGACCACGTGGCCTCCCTTCTAATGGTAATGTGCTCTGTTCTGTACACAGGTTCTGACGACAAAGGATTTCATTAGTGTACAACAACCAAACCCGTTCGATTTTATCAGCATAAGGCCAGGACCAAAGCTCCTGAAGTCAGATTTCTAGGCCAATGTCAGCTAGCCTGGCGGGGGATATACATACATCTTACCATATCTTTCGTCACATTACCAACAATTGCAGATGCTGCCTTCCTTGTAACCTCCATCTTTATTTGTTGTTACCCCCTCTGTAGCATCTCCCATGCTGATGTCTATTTGCTAGGGTTGAATAGGGCCGTGTTGTACCTTGGCTATTCATTGTATATATGTTTAGTTCCTGTAAAGTCTGTCGTGTAATCTGATAGCATCAGCTCTAAGTTATCGCATATTGTTGTATGGTTTAGTAAGAGCTTCAGGAAGTATATTCCTGTGATGATGTATTTGTCAATTAATTATCCCAAAAAAAAACTATTTTTGAGAACCTTTCGTTTTGCCAGATTTGTGGGTAAAAGACCTCCAGTTTTGCGTTGTTTCATTGCAGTGGCTCCATCATTGATTGCAATTTATGATGTTATTTACTCGGTGGATATAACTGAAGCGTCGAAGGGCTTGCAAAATGATTACATAGCAGCGGATTACTGAGATGCCACACATTTTAGCAATTAGGTATGAATGGAAGAATGGGCGTGACTGCAGGCTTGTGGCAATTGGCGAGCGCCTACCAAGTGGTCAGTATCCTGAATATATAAGTTTTTTTTTTTGGCATCACACACATATTGTAGAGAAACAGATCGCTTATGCTTTTGATGATTTGCTCATGCCGCAAAAAGTAAACGTATTGATTGGCATAGAGTAGTTTTACTGAACTAGGTCCATGTATTGGATGCATGGACAAGTTGATTAAGATCCATAAATGGCACAGTCAACAAAGAAAATACGACGCTTGTACGCGCAAACAGACGGCTCGAGGTGAAGGTGATTAAGATCCATGCATCTCGCCCGTGTCTGGGGTCCATGCTGTAAGGAAGTTCGAAATACAAGCGGGTCGGGTGCCACATCTTGACCTCAATGCTTGTGCTTGCCGCGAACTAGTACTAGAAAAGGCAACAACACGAAGAAAACTATTTTCCAACCTCTAATAATCATTTGCAGATAAGAGTACCGGGGTACTGAGGCGGGATAATCGAATTATCCAAGGCTCACGTCACGGCTTCTTCAGCGAGAATTCTTACTTGTTTCTTGCCCGTGTTCACGTCACGGCTTTGTGCCAGCCAAACGGAATGCATTCCTACCCCTTCCCTACTCCCAAACTAATTGCTATCCTTGTCTAAAAACAGGTCCAGCGTGTACTGGAAAGTGACGTGAGCTGGCTAGCAAAAGGTTCAGCCGTTTTAGTATTTTTTTTTTTTTGAAACACGTTTCAGGTTTTTATCCCTACCCAAGACCAAGATGGGCTTTTTCGAGTATTTTATCTAACCATGCTTTACTTGTTTGCAGCCAAGCATGGCCAGCGTGCTGAGCCATTCGATTCTCATGCTTCTACTGTTCCCCATCCAAATAGCTCTCGCTAGTCTGTTCTAGTCAAAATGTGCAGTCACTTTGCAGTCACTTGTAGAATGTCTAAATTTTTTCCGCGGCAAATTTGATTAGACTGAATTACTAAAGCACAGTGTCAGTAATTCACTCCATACTTATTTTCGGTGACACGACTTTGGCATTTAAAGCAATCAAAATAGCATGATGAACTAATGACACGCAAATAGATCTAGGATGATTTTTCAGCAACAATTGCCTGATCACAAGGTAGTGTATATATATACTAGCCCCATGCCTTGGATCTTGTGAGTAGGTCTATTTGATTATGAGGTCTATATGTGTTTAGTACACTCATGACATCTATTAGGTCACTCGATTTAGACTCTGAAGCAATGGAGGAAACCAAAGTACCACGGTCAATCGCAGAGTTCAAAATTTGGCAAACAAGCTGCAATAGTTGCGGACGCTACGGAGGAGTTGTATGCGGAAATCTGCCGTGTCCTACTTGCTACGTTCACTGATGCTGCGACACGAAAGCTGTTATAAGGCAGAACCAGGTGAACAAAGAACCGCCGTACTGTATCACCTTGACCCTAATTGGTAGGGTGGTGGACCGAACCACATTGTTTCTGCGAAGCGGCAACCTCTATTTGCTGGGTTTCAACAATTCGGAGGGCCAATGGAAGCCTGCTGAACACGCCGAGAGACAATAGCCCAAGTTAATTCTGACCAAGGCAAGGAGCCCTTCCTAGATTCAGTTTATGCTGTACCCTCTTTCCCCTCCAACCGCAGATTTAATCTTGAAATAGCACTCGTAAAGATCATAGTAATATCTTTGGAAAGCATCAGATTCATCCCAATCAGTAATACAGTAGAAATGTACTGGTCAAGTGAAGGTCAATTAGAGTACGAGGAAGCAAATATACGGTCACATGGTCTGTTATGTCGTACATGTTGCTGTGCTCGCAGGAGGTCTGATGTCTTTCTTGCTAAGTGAAGGTCACTCAGAGTATTTATTAGCTCCATTTTGTGGTGCACTATTTTTCTTTAGCTTTCACCCGTATGTTCTAGTCAGAAAATGTGCAGTCACTTGTAGTATGTCTAAATCTTTTCGGCGGCAAATTTGATTAAACTGAATCACTAAGGCACAATGCCAGTAATTCACTCCATACTTATTTTCGGTGACATGACTTTGGCATTAACAGCAATCAAAATAGCATGCAAGTATTAAAGTAAATACATGATGAACTAATGACACGCAAATAGATCTAGGATGATTTTTCAGCAACAATTGCCTGATCACAAGGTAGTGTATATATATACTAGCCCCATGCCTTGGATGGTGTGAGCAGATCTATTTGACTCATGACATCTATTAGGACACTCAATTTGGACTCTGAAGCATCGGAGGAAACCAAAGTACCACCGTAAGTCGCAGAGTTCAAAATTTGGCAAACAAGTTGCAAGGTTTCGCTCTATTCAACTGATTTCATGTTTGTTTTTGTGTAGATGGTACGGGGCACAACGCGGGAGGCACTCGCCAACTGGGACTCTGCCACCTGGGACAAGCAGCACCTGAAGCGTGCCCTAGCGGCAGTAATGGTGACCGTCTGTGATGCAGCTTGTTTCCACATGATCGTGGCCGGGAGTTGAAGGGGGAAGGGAGTTGAACGAAATGGGGCTTCTAGGTCCGGAATCAGTAAAAACTATTCTCAACATCGTCCTGTATCCAAGTGAGTACAATAAACCTGCCGATCAAAGCTGCAGTAGTAGTATCAGAGTAGCGTGAATTTCAGTAAAAATTTTAATGTTTGCAAACAAAAGAGGGAGGGAGGGTACTGTCCTCTTGCCTCTTGCGTATCACAGCAGTGGGTCGTCGGATGCCCTTGTAATATTTTCATACAGACCCTTCGTAACAACGCAAGGAGAGAAGAGAGGGGATGCTGGACAATGACATGTGAACAGAAAAATATATGGGTAGTCTGATTTGGGTACACTGAAATAGCACATGCTACCTAAAGTCAGAAAACTATTCTGGATAGTCTAAAAAAACTGATTTTAAGTACTCAGTTTTGGGTAAACTGATGTAGTTACTCTGAGGCGCGGCTTCCCACCTTGTCGCCCCATGCCACGGAGATGAGGTTGAACTGCCCGGCTGGCGTGCGCGCACTTCTGCGATTCCCTTCCACCCCTGCGGCTGCCGATGGACGACTGCTCTCCGCGGCTCAGCAGGTACTATGAGTGGCATCTGCCATGTTTCCCTTCAAGCCAGGCCCAGAGGCGACGAAACATGCTGACGGCCAATATAAACTTAGATAAGATGAGCCATGGGGTGCGCCATGCTTCCTGCAGGCAATGCAGTGCAGCCACACGGAAGATAAGATGAGGAAAGATTCTGCTTTCAAATGCTGTGATTTGCAATTTGAGGAGGAAACACCCAGGTAATCGAATCCTTTTTCCTTTGAAAATTTTGTAGCACTTAGAGTAGACTGGAACGTTCTCAAATGAATCCACCAGCTGATTCAACCTTCGTGCAAACAACGAGACCGTTGCACCTAACAGCCATTTGTACCCAAAATTTCCCCCACTTCGTAAGGTCCCGGAATGAGGCACCCAAATCTTGGCCTGGGTGGCAGGCCCTGTTGTTTTTTTTTAAAAAAAAAAATCGATTTGCTTCTGAAATAAAAGGGTGGCTTTGCCGTTTTTCTTTCTTTCAGATGCAGCATATTCAGCTAAGCGGTCGTAGAAATGGGCAACTGTTATGAGACTTGTTTGTGGCGCCTCCTCCATGGCTGCCAAATTTTTGATGCCATAAAACAGCATGCAATTAACGATAGAACGAAAATGCGAACCACTGACTGATAATGTACAATTTCGAAGGTCAGTTTTGCTGTAGGATACTCGAGTCAATAAGCTTAGGCATGCAACATTTACAAAGAATAGATAAAATACACACATATGCGAACCACTGACTGATAATGTACATTTACTCGTGTAGCATCCCACCTCAATTAATGAGGGGTTAGCTTAACAGGATCGAGATCGGATGACACTTGACAAAGTAAGAGTCCAAAAGTACACACATATGAGCATAAATAAAATAGAGTGCATTCTGAAATTTAGTTATTACAACTTTGATTCACTTTTGATTACATAAAAGAGTTTGAAAAGCGATGCGGAAGCGATATACAACACGACGTCAAACATCCTATGATGAAGCATATTCAGCCCGTAAACATGCTTCATTCTCCTGAGCCAAAACACCTCCTGCAAAAAGATTTAAACAACAAACCCCGAGTAACTAATACTCAGCAAGACTTACCCGTCAAAATGGCCTTCTAAGACCGACTCCTAGCATGCAGGAGGCTGACCAAGGTATTGGAAAAGATTGCATAAACATAGCACTAAAAGTTGGTCCTTGCTTTCAAATTTTTAGCCAAATTAAAAGGGTTCTTGCATAAACATAAAGGTGAGCAACCTATACTAAGCCATACATGGTTGCAATACAATTAATTGAAGTACAAACAGCAAGTATAATCATCATGGTTCACTTCTTACTACGAGGTGACGCAGTGAACAAGTGGTACTCAATAACCGCGAGGGATGGCGATTCGAATCGATTTACGCCTGCAGAGGAAACCCGAAAAACACGACATATGCACACTCAAAAGAGTCACGCACGGCAACCTTTCGCAAGACACCATAAAGCCGGGCCGCTTAACACCTCTCCCGAGTACACGTCCTCCACGCGATACCCACGCCGGGGCTATCCGTGGTTAGCCCGTGCACCCTCCCTTCCAACACTATCCCAAATTCCACCATAACCATCTTCATCACCGAAAGAGATGTGGGTTCACGTCCAACGATACAGCAATCGAGCTACATCGGTTTACTAGTGCCCATATCACTAGCATGCATCCGGTACGTTCAAACTTGCTCAACCAGGGCCACAACGATCGGTGCTAAATCGACACAGACGGAGTTACCGCACACAAGACCTCTATGTCCTGCTGCAAACCTACCAATCCCCGTCCGGTCTCAAATTATCATCATCATGTGAGATAGCAAGTACAATAATTTTCCCAAAAGAGCCCTATAGCTCGCGAGTAGTGTTCCACACCACTCGACTTCTACCGATGACTCAACTTAAGCATAGCATAAAGTAACGAACGGCTGAACATACCAACCTATAGGATTACATAGGGATATATGCAACTAAGGTTTCATTCAACTCTTAAATACCTAATGCACATAACATGACTCCATATACAGTGATAAAAGGAAAAGCTTTTAAACAGGGTGAGATGCACCGAGGCTTGCCTTGGGTCTCATGGTTAGTACATTCCAAGATGTTAGTAGCAGCATCAAGTTCACCATGGCGATAATTCCCTCCTCTTCGGTTCCGGCGTCGTGCCTAAAATGAATGCAATGCAAAAACATGAATTTAGTGCAATTAAGAGATAAAACTTTGATAAAAGCATGAGTGCAATGGCAGGATGATGCTGCTGATGTGATGCACAGAAATAGCACAAAAAGATTTCAAGTTACTTTTGCTGGAAGTATTGTTCTAAAAAGAACCAAAATTATTGGGTTTTAAGCAACTGAAACAAAGATTTCTTTTTTCGAAAATTTCTTAACATGGTTCTGGAAGGTATAAAAATACAAAGCTTTTTATGGTGAATAACAGTAGCATAAGGAACAATGTGGCAAATTTTTAGAAACATTTGATGCAGGGATTAATTAATAAAATTAAAACACTAAAAAGCTTGGAAAAGCAATTACTGCTAAAATATGCAGAATTTAAATATGCCACTTGGTGAAGGATTCAGGAATGCCATGATATGCGTGCACACCAAAATTCATGAATTTTGGATGAACATAAATGCATATATTAATTTATCTTTCCTTTGATTCTCTGAATTTTGTACAAAAATTTACTGAGATACATGTAGATGTTGTTACAGCACTGGATAGATCTTGCTACAAGGATTCCAACAAAACTTATTTTGCATTTTTCCAAGCTGTATTTATTTATGTATGATTTTTGAAAAAATTTCAGCAGAAATGAAGCAATCTGTACAACGATGCAATTAGCTCCCCCTGCTTTTCACTGTAGCATGCGAAAGCAGAGCTCGGCGTGGAGGCTTGGACAGGGGCAGAACTGGCGGCGAGGAAATATTTGATTCCGACGAGTTGGACTGCTCAAAGGCATGGAAGATGGGTTAGGGAGGCGCACGAGAGGCTTGGGAAGCACAATACGCGATGGATCGAGAAGTTACTAACCGGAGATGAGGTATTACCTGGTGAGACGGCGGGGAGTCGAACGTTCGGTCCTGGAGAAGAACCTGGTCGATCTCACCAGTGGCGGCGACGAATGAGAAAGGAAGGGTCGGAGGAGCTTCAGAGCTCTCACGCGTAGCCGCCGACGGCGTGGCTGGGGCTCCCGTGGTCCACAGAGGCGGCGCGGCGAGGATGAACTCGTGCTCGCCCATGGCGGACCGCGCACGGCGCAGCGACTTGGCGGCGGCGTTCCGGTCGATGGAGTGGTCGTCAGGCCCAAAACGCGCGAGCACGAGCACCGCGAGATTAAGTCAGAGCTCGCCGTTGTACATGTCGTCGACGGGGAGGCGCGGAGGGGTGATCTCGTCGTGGAGGTGGCGTGGTCCGACGACTCGGCGACGACGGCGGCGGGGGAATCAGCTTGTTCCAGCGAGTACGACTGCGGAGAGACGTGAAGGTCAGGCCAGGGGAGTGCGCCATGAAGTTGGGGAGCCTCGTGTGCGAGGAATCGAAGGATAACTCACCGGAGACGACGAATTTGACGGCGAGGTCGGCGGCGTTCGCATACCGGCCAAGGGAAGAAACACGCGCCGATCTAGGCGATGTCACGAGGTTGGCGTAAAGGAGTGAAGAAGCAGCTTTAGCAGGTCCTTGTGCGTCTCCTTGCGACGGGGCTCAAGCAGCGGAGCAGCACAGCAGCGTAGCGGCGCTAGCTCGGGTCCGGCGGCAATGGTGGAGGCGCTGCGTGTTGGGGAAAAGAGAACAGGAGTACAAAGACTTGACCAAGCTGAGCAGAAGAGGATAAAGAGGAGTTGGTGGCCTGCTGGCTTGGTGCTGTTTTTTTTTTTTTTTTTTTTTAGATCAAAACATACCTATATTTCATGATAAGGAAACAATACAGACCACATACGCGTATAGGTACGCAAAAGGATACGGATACACAGCTTTAACAGCCAACTTGCAGAGAAGCCCCCCAAGAAAAACAAAATTACAAAAAGGTCCCTGGGCACCCTGCACTCCACTGCCGACGACCACCACTCGCCGACGCACGCCGCCGACGAGGAAGGAAGCCAGCCCGCGGATCTGGAGAAGTCCTTCGCTTGCAAGCTTCACGGAGCCGAAGAAGACACCCGTCCCACCGGACGGGATGAAGGCGGAGCCGGTCGCGCATCGGCCGGGGCGGCGCCCCGACCCCTCCAGATCTTGGATCTGCACTCGCCGCCGCCGACGAACGCCGGGACGGGGTTGCCGAGCTCGATCCACTCGCCCAACTTCCACCACTTCCGAAGCTGGATCCGCACCTTTGAACAAGAACGCCGCCGGCAAAGACCACCGGCGACGGAGACTCCTAAACATGGGCCGGCGAAGCCGGACCCAACCTCCACACGCTCGCCGGCGACACGGGAGCGACGCGCCACCGGGACGAGGAAGAGCGAGGAAGGACCAAGATCCACGACGATGTCGCCGCCGCCGCCTCAACTCCATCGCCGGGCACCAAAACCTAACTAAGTAGGTACCTAATCTACACGCCTTTGAAGACCGACGACCCCCTCCGCCCACCAGCGACCTAAAGGCCGCCGTAGACGAAGGAAATCGCCGGCCCTCGCCGGCGGAAGAACGGAGCCGCCGAGTCGCCTCTTTTTCGCCGCTCAGCACTGTAGCACCGAGAGGGTTCGAGAGGAGACGTGGGGGCGGAGCCTGGCTTGGTGCTGTTGAGCGCGCACGCAGCGTCTGGGCGGCAGGCGGTGAAGCAGAGAGGAACAGAACACAGAGAGATGATGATGACGAGTGGCCTCCGTTTTTCTTTTGATTTTTTTCAAATCCAAGCAAACGTGCTGATTTCAAAAGGCTCCAAACACAACCTACTAATCTCAGAAAAATCTGAGAACATGTAGAAATTGAAGGTCAACTTTACAGGAACAATTTCCCTTATTGGAGCATTTCCAAATTCGCAACAGGTTTTGGAATAAACTTCCTGGAAAACAGGGACATTTTGAGGGCTTGTTGATTTATTAGAAATACTTAGCCCTTTGGTAAAAAATTGCCAAATTTTGGTTTTCGCCACATAGAACCGAGATAAAGTATCAGTTGGGCCCACTATTGTGCAAATTTTTGCAGTTGCAGTTCAAGTTCCTATTTGCTCATATTTGAGCAATTGTTTCGTTCGAAAATTTGCAAACAAAAACACTTGAACTTTGCATTTGTTCAGCACTTAACAGAGTGTTTAGAAGCATGATTAAGGTTTTTGAAATTCGGGGATGTTACAACTCGAGTCAATAAGCTTAGGCATGCAACATTTACAAAGAATAGAAACCGTATACATAGAAGCTGGGGAACCAACATAATCAACCTGACAAGGACCCATATCTAATGGAAAGTTAGGCATATCCCCACCCCCCAAAAAATCAGTGTTCCAACATACTCAGCTCCCTGCAATTCAATTCACATTGTCATATCAGTAGCGCAATCTGACTCACCAATCTCAGATTCGGCAGCCGCCCGTTTCCTCGACTGCTGAGACCTGACAAATTCTTCAATCTGTGCCTTGAGCTCCGTATTTGGTATCAACATGTCTTGCGTGAGATGAGACCGGTTAAACGGATCGGTCTGTAAAACAATATGTCAGACTAGTGGCACAGCATAGCACAGTAACATGCATCAACTTTGTAGGGAGGTCAGAGAATCAGGAAACCAGAGCTTACGGAATCACTTAGCAAATGCCTGATAATAACGGGTCGATCTATTGTGACCTTCGATGATGGAAGTATTACAGGATCTTTCATCAAAGTATACTGCAAAACAAAATCAAAGATTACTTAGCAAAAGTAACAAATACAAAGTTTCAGATTAAATGAATAGAAGATGTATCAACAACACATATCATGAACCCCATGAGGGCTCCCATGCAGAATGGTGCGGATAAATGGCACAGATAGGAGTGGGAATAAGATGAGTTATAGGTAACTGCTATTTTCTGTAAGCAGCTTGTCAGCCTTCAGATGCCTTGCTTGTCCGGAAAGGCAAATACAGTACCTAGTGCCCTATCTAGGCCACTGCTGAAGGCTACAAGGGACTACAGTCCTAGCTCTACAAAGAACAAGACAACAAAGCTGTTTCAAGCAGCCGAACAGGCCCAAAGCTACAGCTACTAAACGGTAGTAATGGGGTGGCTCGGTGGGCCAGAGGCCATATAGATTACCATAAATCCTCCTAGAACCAGGGTAGATGTATAATTGCATATACTGGGAAAAAAAAGCTAGATCGGAGTTAAGATCCAGTATTCCAGTGAATTAAACTCAAGTGAAAAATTAATAATAGAAAAGAAACAAAAGGAGTTATTGGATCATGTTGACTGAGGGGGGGAAGTTGTACATTTATGAAGGAACAAGCAGATCTCCAACATGGGGAAAAAATTTCTAAATGGCAGTGAAAAGAAAGTTGTTCTTTCTTTGTAACACCAAAGTACCTGAATTGGATCAAGAAATTCATCTGGTATATCTCCAAGGATAGCCTCAGCATCCAAGGCCTCAGCAGCGGCAGCCTTAACCTTACCAGCAAGTTGCATAAACTCTTGTATGATTCGAGGATCACCGCCAATCTTCCACAGAATATTAGCTGCGCTAGTGAACAGCTGCAATAAATAGACAATTGTCAGATTACTAACATAGAAGCAAAATCAAATGCAAAAAGAAAGCAGAGATTACCTCATCATTGTAAGATCTGCCATCTTTCGAGATCGCAGCGGGGAAGATACCTTCCTTATCACCCCTTGATATATGGACATAGATTGTGGCAATCTACAATAGAAAAACAGTAAATAAGAGGAACAGATCTTCAATAGCTGCAAAAAAAATTAAAATCAGACCTGTTCCACCTGAATCAAAAATTAAAATCAGACCTGTTTCAATAGCTGCTTTGGCTTGAACTCGTACTTCTCAGGATCCTTTACAGTCAATGATTTCCTCTGGGGACCAGCAAGTTGCAAAAGGAAGTAATTTAGCATGCTCGCTACCCTTTCCACCTGAATCAAAAAAGAACATCAAACTAGTGAATAAAAAAAGGATATTCCAACGATTCAAGTCCCTTTACGATATTATTACAAGAAAACTAATATTCGGGGCAGGTGAGAAATAACAGTATCACTACTTGATAATTTTGTACAAATATAGGCTGATGCGTTAGCAATGCTATAAAAAAGTTTTATAACAACACAAGGCATCATGACATATATTGATGGAACCATTTATATATGAGTTCATGATATTACCATTTCAGGGATAAGGAAAGGTGCTGGGATTTGTTCTGAAGTGAATGCAAGCATCCCAACATCCTCATTGGCCAGCTTCATGTCAAATCGAACAATCTGGAGTGCAAAATACAATGTCATCAGAAATGCATGCACACGCACGCAGAGAGAGGGAGGGAAAGAGCAGCAACAATACTAACATTCTCCCACTGATGGAATACACGTAGCCTCTCCTCTCTTTCTTGAGCAGGTCTGCGCTCCCACTCAACGGTATTGGCCATTTCAGCCTCTATTTCTTTCAGTTCAAGAATTTTGTTCAAGCTCTCATCAAGAAGATAAATGCTATCATTGATAAGGAAGTTCAGAAAATTTAAGTATACACCCTTCTCCTCCTCTTTAGCTATCTGCCACATTAAAATGTGAGGATTTTTTCAGTAACAAGTTAGTCACATAAAACATGAATGAAACCCGTGTGTGTTGGAATGGTTACTCACTTGTCTCCATGCATTCCGATGACTGGGAACATCCCATAAATACTCCAGAAGCTCAGCAATGTTATGTCTAATGTTAAACTTGTCAAAGAACTGCAGAAATTGACAATAATATAAGTAACTAGAAGTGTGAGGTGATTTGAAGTGACAAGCAAAAATGCAGGGGCGAAATAACAGAAACTAATCATGCACTTACTTGTGTATGGGAGCCAGTGAATTCAATATCCACATAAAGCTTCAGAAGATTTTTAACGAGGTAATCAAGACATAATTGGTGCCCCTCGAATAGTGAGGCTGTATAATTCATGCCACTGCACCAATGATGTTGTAAGGCTTTCAGCACACAACTTTACAGTCAGAAATCATAGATTATTGAGTTTTAAAAATATTAACCTTCTTTGTGGCGTCCAGCAATTCAAAACCTCAACCATTTTTGCTCTTAGGTAAGGATTTTTTATGTAAGAAGAGCTTGACATGAACATAATGATGAAATTGAGAAAGTCATCCTATTACAGAGAAAAGACAACAGAAGTCAAAAGTGGTCATATATATAACTAAGATATGGCGAACAGTATTGTACTGCAAAATGGGCTATACTCACCAGTGCAAAGCTTTCCAGGGCTTTTTGAATTCTAGAGGTTAGAACAAGTAAATCCATTGCATCATCAAGAAAATGCTCGGGAATGCATGAAAATTCCTTCGGGCATTCTGTTGGCAACGGCATCTTATATCCACCAACTAGGTCTACTGACCACATTATCATTAACCTGTAGAAAGATAATGCACGCTGAAGAAATGGACCATCCTGATAAAATTATAAGGTAAACCATTAGAACATTGCACAATTTTATATGAAGGCAAAAACTAATGCTAAATAAGTCACGGCACTTGGAATACAGGACTTCTGAAGAAAATAATCAAGAAATGTATTCCACATGGAACGCATGGTCCATCGATGTGGAATCATGTGAAAACAGTAATTCGGCCTCAAAAGCCTCACCCTATACAGCATACATTAAGCACCATAGGAAAAAGAAATAATATGATGAACAAGAAATAAAACAGATAAAAATTTATCTTTGCCAATAGTTGCAGAATTTAAAAAGGTCAATACAAAATTTACCATAGCAGCAGCTTGATCATGAAAGCGTAAATAGCAACTAAAAGAAATAAATCACATCTTGCTTCAAAGAACCATTGACTGCTCAACATCTATTCTAAATAACAGGCAAAAGATTATAAACAGGCTCCTACAGCCCCCGAATTTTGATCAAAGAAGATTCACAAGGCAGGGAAATGAATAATAAACATGCAATAAAAAGATCTGGATTTGCAAGCATACTCGCAGTATCTGAGCTTCATAACAGAATTTTTCCTGTGATAAAATCTCAACCATCTTCTCCAAGCGGTTTATATCTTGCTCAAGCTGTGGTGAACCCCCACCCTGATCTCTCATTGTCCTGTTCGATTCCAAGTCATCTTCATATCTTGCAAGTTGCTGAATTTGGATCAAAATAAACGTAGTGTTCATTAGATTTGAATTCAGGTCCGGCTCTTAAACGCAAAAGTTGCATTAAGGTGTGTGTGAGAACCCTAAAACAACTAGGTATACTGAAGGTAGATTAGCCATTTTTGCATGCATCAACAATATACTACCTTTTCCAAGAATATAAGGAAGATTTTATCTAACTCATTGACCGTGGAGACACTCAAAATGACTCAGAATCCACTCATTATTATCTTCAAGGTCTATGCTCCATGCATGCAAATGAGCAATAGAGAGTAAAGAATGGAAAAGATTATTAAAAAATGGGCCTAAATTCTGGATGGGCAGGGTCTACAAGAAAATGATGCATACATAAAAAAAAAGAAGATAATTGCGATAAATTAAGAAGAAACAGAAGTGAAACAAAGAAATTGTATCTCCAAACCTGAGCAATATGTTTGAAATCTGATAGAGCTTTCATCAGTCCCAAATTAAGTACTCTTGCAGTCATGAAGAAACATTCACAAATAAACGAGAAATTTTCCTTCTTTGAGCACTTAACTAGCGCCCCGCCTTTGGAGAGAGAAGTAGTGTTATTTTTGCCAGAGCTTGAAGCTTCCTGTGATTCCACAAAACGAGCCTCTCCACTGGCATTGTTTCTGCTCTCTATCCAAGACGAGACTTCTTCTGAAGAAGCATTTATTGCTGTCAAACTCCTACAGTCGCAATGGATTGGTTAGCAAAATAACACATAGTTATGCTTCAGAAATGAAAATCAAACATTTGTGGAGACTTGCTGTAAAGAAGCTCACTTGAAATCGACTCTGTTGTTGAAGAATAGGTAATTGACATCAATCTTGTCTTTCTTTGACTCCATATTATCCAGAAAAGGTTCACATAGACGGAGCATCACAGCACTAAGATTCACAAACATACCTGAACTCGCACATTTTAAAGGGTCTACCTGTTGCACAACAAAGATGGGTTTACTTTAGCCTAATATAATACCAACACCAAAAATTTATATAGCTCATTATTAACAGGGCTTTATATATTTCTAAGTATTACAAATACCCTTGACATAAATTGCAAATTTCAGAAGATCCAAAACATATGGGTATAATTTTCTCCATCTTAATCTGTGAATATACTATCGGGCAATGTAAATGTGTGCCATACATTTAGCATACCAGCACAGACCCAACTATCATCGGATGCATGGTGGACAAAGGATCAGTTCCATTACACCAGGAAATGCTAAAATAGCACCATATGAATTCCATGAGTGGAAATTTCTTTTTCACTATCTTAGTTTCTATTAGGCATTATACCGTCATCTGGAAAGCAAAATATAGTTTTTCTAGTTTTTGATGGACAAGATAGTTGAAATCATCTTTGATGAGTGGTAGCAGCCAAGAATCTCCTACCAAACTAGATTCTGTGTTGCAACACTCTAGCACGTCAACCATAAACAGGCAATTAGTACAGAACAGTTAGTTTGACACACTACTGTAAAGTCACTCAAATTTAACATCTCAAACAATTTGTATTTCATATGTACTGTAGAGCATGTGATTTGTATGAAAAGACAATACAAGAAAGGGAATCTTAAACTAACAACACTGCTAATCATGGTGCCCATTTAAATATAATCTCCAATTACCTGCATGCCTGATCTGGCTGCATTTTTATTTATCACTTCCGCGATATACTCGAGAACCTTTTCTCTAGTATCCAAATTTTTAAGGAGGATTAAGAAAACATCCTTAAGGCCATCATACAAGCCATTCATAACACTCTTGATTGTTGTGAACGATGACAACAAATCAGCAGGCCGCCGTGAAGATGCCTCAGAGAAGCACTGTTGCCTGGGTAAAGGTTAAAAATGAGCAAAACATAAGGCTGCATGACTATCTTCACACAAATAGAATAGTAGGCTTTATAATTTTAAACATCCACGATACTGAGGTAGTCAAAAGACGGTGAATAATACATCCTAAAAATCATAGTAAATTAAAATTGAACTTGAAGGTCAAACTTAGGAAATACCAAATAGAAGGGAGAAGAAAAATCTATTCATTAAAAGGACCCTCACCAGACATGAGCAAAGAACAAATTTTTTTTTGGTCAAAACAGCACCATCAACAACTAGAAGATGGCGAAAGTTGATAAAAAAAGGAAAAGAACTACTGAATGATGTGATACTCGATCAAAGCTTCACTGAGATATAGAAGTTGGAACCCCCCAAGATGGTTGTTTAGAAGTTCGTAAAGGCATTGAAATTACGAACTGAATCCAACAATAAAGGCAATAATCAAATCTAAGGTTAATATAACGCGTATAAAGAAAACTCAACATTCTTGGTCGAGTCTCTTAGGCTAGTATGTGAGCATCCGCAATGCAATTTAGTTCACATCTTACTGAAGCATTGAACTCCAGAAAGGCCAAACTGTTTGCTGCAAAATTCAGGATTGAGTATACCCACATTGTCCACTGACCAAAATTTTAACTTTCAAATAAAACTAGCAGTAAGATAGCGCGATTTGCTCAACATTGCGTATAAAAGTAGTACATCCCCCAATCTTCAAGAAATATGCATCAAAATAGCAGCTTTAGACTTGTATTGAAAGGAACAACCAACAGCACTAGCAAGAGGACTCACCCGACGTCAGGCTTGCTTGCAAACTCACGGTCACTGAGGGCGCTGACGTGAAAGAAGGCCCCAAGTATGCTGGAGAGCTCCATGACCCTCCCTTCGCCGATAAGCATGATCTGATCCTTGGGTATCCACTTGGGGTGGTTCACCAGAGCCTTGGCGCAGTTGGGGATCCCGACCAGCCGCCTCAGCACCCGCAGAGGCCGCTGGAAGTCACCGAGCGCCGACACCTTGATGACGCCCTGCCTGAGCCGCTCGTACAGCTCGACCATCGCCGGCTCGATGGTCTCGTAATCCGCGGTGCCCAACAGCTCATCGATGAAGCCCGGCGGCGGCGGCGGGCCGGGGGCCGGGGTGGGGTCGAGCGGGTCGGCGGCGTCGGCGAGGAGGAAGACGAGGAGCTCGGCTGCTGGGTGGGGCGCGTTGGGGGGCGAGGGGAAGGTGTCCGGGTTGCCCGCGACGATGCGCGCGTAGGAGAGGATGAGGCCCCTGAGGTGCGCGATGGAGTCGGCGAGGCGCGCCCGGAGCGCGGCGTCCCGGATGGTGGAGATCTTGCGGGCCTCGTCGGCGGCGCGGCGGAAGGCGGCGGCGAGGAAGGCGAAGGGCGAGGGCGAGCCGGGCGGCGGGTCCGGGATGGAGAGGCGGTCGATGAGGAGGCGCTCGGCGGCGTCGCGCAGCGCGAGGAGCGGGCGCGACTCGGAGAGGAGCTCGGCGGCCGTGAGCTCGAGGTAGGCGATGGCGGGGCTGGGGTTCGCGGGGGGCGTGAGGGCGACGAGGAGGATCTTGCGGAGGATGATGTCCTCGACCTCGTCGGGCGTGCGCTGCGGCCGCGCCGGCGACGGGGAGGCCATCGGCGATGGCGGCGGCGGCTGTTACTGCTGCTGCTGCTTCGACTTCGCCGCCCTCTACTGACGACTTGGGCCTGGGGAATCGCGTGTCGCGGTGGGTCGAGGCGAGCGAGGGGTTTGCGAATTGCGATTGCGAGCGGCTGCAGTTCCCCCTCGCCTTGATTGTGTTTGTTTACCACTACAGGCACGGCGATTCCTTGTTGGAGAATAGGGGCGTGTTTGGCCCGGCTTTTCGGAGTGGCTTATTCGTGCTGCTACAATAACAGCACTGTAGCTACAGTGAAAAAAGCCGAAAGAAGCACCCCAAATGCTGCTTATGACGCTTATTCTGCGGTGAACAGTGGAAATACTGTAGCTACAGTGTCGAAAAGGCAAAAAGCCGCTCTAGATAGATGTGTACAGCCATCCGATTACGGTTTCCAGGTCAACGGTTCAGTTGACCCTGGGAGGATGTTTCAGGCAATTGTTTGTCACTAATTTTATCGTGATTGTATAAACAATCTCATAAGTCATTTAGATTTTGAGATTCCAAATATATAATTATTTTCATTTATTGAAATCTCTACCCATCTACTAATTCGTTGGAAAAATCACCTCAGTTTGTACATATTTACCTCGCAAAAAGAACGTGTACATATTTAACTGATTTTGCAACAAAATTGATTTAACTAATTTAACATTGTTAAAGTGTTTAATGAGACATTCATATTATTTTCATTAAAATGTATTAAATATGAAACTTTGCGATTAAACTGTAATTTATTTATTTATTTTGAAAATCTCAAGTATGTAGATTGTACTCCTAAATTTTGTAAAAAACATAAAAACACCATGAACTACTCCAAACAAACAGGAAAGGATTTGGTTGATTAAACATATGCTAAATTGGATGGTTTTGCAACAAAATCAAGTAGTTGAGTGGTTATTTGCAACAAAATGGTTTATAGTGACTTAGTGGTGGTTTATGCAATTATCCTTTTTTCGCTTGAACAGGAAATTGAGGATCACATTTTGCATTCAAACATTCGCTAAACCGAATTAGATACAGCGGAGGCATTGCCGCATTTTTTGTTTAGCCAATTGTAAGTTTGCTTTCAGCTATATTTGGAGATCCGTTGATTGACACTATAGACAAGTACTAGTACCAATGCACGTGCGCCACGCACGTGTCTAAAGAATAACACCACTTGACAGAATTATTAATCTTGGGTAACTTCACATGGAAGAAACATGTAGGGACAACATAAAGTATAAATATCGAGCATAACTCATGTCATACATGCATTGATCACAAGGCAGGCATATATCATATTTCTAAAATAACACATGTAGAGAGAAGATAGAGAAGAATAAAATCAAAGCATGCATAATGCATAATGCTCTCCAAATACTATTTGCCTCTTGCTTGTTAAAGAGAATTACAATTATCTCTCCAAACACCATTGCCTCCATCGTGTTACCCTGGAAACGAAATTACAATTATTGATCATATACTTGACTTGATAGCATGCACAATTATCCTCACTAAATATGAATCGCACATGTTTAAAAAAATTCAAAATGATATTTTACAATAGAGCTGAAAATATTTTAAGTGAATAATAAAAATAAATAAAACAAAAGATAAATGTTCATTCGCTTGTTGATTCTTTCACTCGTTCCTCTTGCATTTTTTCCTTTCTCACTAATATTTGTCATCATACAATTTTCTCTTTTTTTTGGTTTAATTCTCCCTAATCATCGATTAAAGTACAAATACGAGGCAAGGCTCGATTGATGTTAGGCACGGATAACTAATATGCTGTTTGGCTTTCTCAAGTGTCACATGTAAATAGAAAACTAAATATTTGTTCTTAGAACTCACACCGCTATGGACAAAGCTCTGCAAGTATTCTTCACCCTCTCAAACAAAGATAATTTTATTACAAAAACAACAGGTACATGTTATCTCACCATAAATTGTATTGAGTTGCATTTCCCATGGAACTGAAAATTTTCTGTTCAGTAAAAGTCTACCTTGGACAGGAAGTTGATTCCGAGGGGCAAATTTAGTGCAGATCAGCCAGTGCCTCTACAATCGAATGACTACCTAGCTAGATTAGCCTACCATATGCGAATAATATCATACAAAGAACTAACATATATTAAGCTCACAAGAGGAAATAATTTGCAGGGGACTAAAATATGACAATGATGCCTTTAACAATTAGATAAAAAATAGGAAACAAAGATAAAGGTGATTGAGAACCATATTATTAATATGCTCACGATATCAAAACTCCCAGTGAACCGAATTTAGGAATATTCATTGCAGTTCTTATATGTGTCTTCTTACCAACCATCACTCGATCAATATACTACTTAGAAATGGAGTAGACACGAAATCGTGGAAAGCAACAGTATACCTTAACAATAGAAGCTTTAGTTGCAAACTTCTTCCCAGCCTTCTTTGAAACATCACTCAGACACTTAAAGTTCTAGGACAGAACAAAACAACTGCAATAGAATAACTTCAAGGAAGGTATTAGCTTAGATTTAACATTTACACAACAGCACATGATACAATGTTTCTACTGCTTCAATAAAAATATTTATCATCTACGCTAATCAGAAAACAATTCAAGCCTACAGTAAAAATCTAATCAGCATATAGAAGCGTCCATTATTCTGCATTTGGTTTCCAGCTATGTCGAGGCAAGCATATTTGTAGCAAAGAGTAGCAGAGCCAACCCAAAATCTGTCATAGTAGTACCCCATCCGCACAAGCTCCAGGTGTCCTGCAATGTCGATAAAAGTGACATGGAAACCAAAATGTATAGTGAGCATTGCCATGCATAAGCTGAATCATTGTACGACTTGCAGACTTGCAGCAGTGGCTAAGCTACCCAGGAACAAATTGCTTCGGAAATTACAAGTGAAACTACCAGAATATAGAATCGATCTGCAAGAGAATCAACACGCATGGCCAATTAATTAAGAGCCTCGTTTGTTACCTTGAAGGCCACATGGGACTTGCTGATGTTCTTGATCCTGAGAGCGCTCCAGGTTTGCTTCCGAGGCTAACCTTTACCAGTAAAAATCAGAGGCCAAAAATTAGGTGAAAAAGTAGGATGAATGAACAGCTTATTTGGCGAATCAATTTTATTTTAGGCCAAAATTAAAAATAGGATGAATGAATGTTCAGCGTAAGGAAATCTGTTCTCAGTAATACAACCTATATATGAACGAGAAGCAAACATCTCATAACAACAAAATGAAAAGAGCCACACTAATTAAAGGAACAACCTGCCACAGCAGTACCCACTCAAATGAGATGGAAAACATTTAATACCAACGAAGACTCTTGAAGCACCATGTAATATATCCATCATGATTTAGAACAAAGTGAACATTAACCATGAAATAAAATTCCATGCTGTTTATATATAAAGAGGCATGTAGAACTTGGCATATTGAAACAATTCCCCATTGAGATATCGTAACCCCATTGAGGAGCTTATTGAGTATCACAGGGTACAGGTTAAAAATCAAGAAAGGTAGAGAGTTACTTGTGACATGGATATACACATAACAGGCTACATTTGGGCTTCAGAAAAGCATCTCATGTAGTAACTTGACAAACGTGTTATTGTATCAGAGAGTAGTATACATTTTCCAATGATACAGCTGGACACTTAGATATCAAGTTTAGATGTGAATACATGAAGCATGTCTGGCATGAAAAAACGACCTGAACAAACTGTCCTCCCTATCACCCTTCCATTCAATTTCAAGGTCAACAAGCATGTCTGGTTGCTGTCGTAATGCATATCCGAACAAAAAAAAAAAGATCAGGTATGAAGCAATACGGCAGTAGTAATGCAATCAGCGTAAGTTTCAGCAGTGTATTCTCAGGTCGGCTGGAGGTGTCGTCTGTCCGTGCAACATGTAAATGCAAAACAAGGCTGGTTGACAAGGTCGAACAAGATAGATTATTCCGAATGAACTCATCTTGATTGGAAACTGCACGGACGAGGTCGTCAGCCGCACCTAGAAACAAGGTCTTCACTCTTCAGTCGTTGCCGTTCAGGCTGCGGACGGCGACGAGAATTCCTTCGCTCCTTACGCTACCTCCGATCCAGATTAGCGGCGCCCTTCCTCAATTGAAGATCATGGGGGAGGTTGTTAGTGCGTAGATGCGGATCGCGATGGCTCTTGCCTCTGGGACGGGCACGCCGAGCGCGACGGCTCACCGCCTCCTCCGGTCCTCCCGGCCGGGGTGTGGTCTCCTCCGGTGTGAGCAGCGCTGGCAATGCCTCCTCCAAAGGTCTTCAGTGGGCGCGGCAGGAAGGGAAGGGAATCAATAAATGAGACGATAGGGGAAGGCAAATCATGGCGCTCTAGGTTTGGAAATAACGCGGAAAGCAATCACCATCGTGGCCATCAAGGGACGTGGGAATTGCGGGCGGGTATCAACCATCGACCGGTGAAAAAAGTCAGGCCTGCGTCATACGTTTTGGCCTGCAAATGACATGAGCGTCACGCTCATTGCCTGGGCCGGCGGTTGAAAACGGTATGGCAGGATCCGACGGTTTTAGGTTTGAGTCCGATCTAGATCAATGGATGATAGATAGGTGGGGTAGAAACAGGCAGGTCAAAATTATTTTTCTCACAACTGGTTCTTTATTGGTTTAGAAAGATAGAAGATATAGCCTTTGTCCAGGAAGACAAGCTGTGTCTCTCTGCGGTCGTCTGATAGCTGTTGTATTTGGCTAGAGGACTTTCCACAGCTTGTATCTGGTCTTGTATTCAGCCAGTGTGCTGGACCTTTTGTTTAAATAGGGGTTTATGTTTTCCTCATAAAAAAAAAGAGAGAAAGAAATAAGAAGACAAGTTAAGCCTCACCAAAGTTCCAGAACTCCACGTATTTATCTTCTATTTTGGTCCCAAAAAAATTTGTGCATTGGCACCTCAACTTTTTATCTTCTATTTTGGTTTAAAAAAAAAGCATTGGCATCTCAACTTTCTGCTCCATTCACAATTAGTGCAACATCAGATGCATATATATAACTATTCCAAAAAAAAGGAATAATAATTATAATAATACTAATGGAAGGATAACTCTTCGGTATACTCAAATTAAGGTACAATGTTGTGTGGACCTTTCGATCATGTGTGTCATCCTGAACAAGAGATAAGACTAAGGGGATCTTGTGAAGGTTAGCTGACCCTTTGGAGGTAGGAAGAGACTTTCTTGACAAATCATATGACCTATCAATCATCATAACATGTGTTTGATTGCTTGGGAGCTGTGGGATCTGAAAGGACCGTGTGACCGAGAGGGTGGAGGTGAATCGGGTCATTATAATATCTTTTGCTAACTCTAACACCCACTCAACTCACAAACAATAAGTTATAAAACAACGAAAGCACACTAAGTTGAGTCATTGACCTACCAAGCTATGAGTAAAAAGAATAGCAAAAAAAAAAAACACTACACTAGGTTTTCTATCTAGCGCAAAATAGATAGAAGTTTTATTCTACTAGCTAGAGAAATAAGTAAGAGCAAGACAATGTTAGACAAAATATGATAGATAAATACACTAGCAAAGGCTCACTAAGTAGAGACCTTTTGAGCACTATCCAGAACAACACCTTCTCTGTATAGTTCACCGTATAGGGACCGTAACTTACAGACTCTAGGACCGTACCCTACGGTCTCCTTCTCTTCCTTCTGTCCAGAATACATCCTTTTCTGGCAGATCTTCCTACATGGACCGCACCCTATGATTACGCGGTCTTCATTCTTCCTTCTTCTTGAACCGTATCTTTTCTATATAGAGCCTGTTCGGAGGCTCTAAAATTTAGATGAGAGAGAAAATTTTTTTACCGTTTAAGAGTACTAAACAAAGTCTAATTACAAAACCCATGTCACAACCCCCCCTCTAATTTGCGAGACGAATCTAATGAGCCTAATTTATCTATGTTTTAGAACAGTGATGCTACAGTAACCATCTTCTAATCGCCGCATAATTACCTTCGTTGGATTCGTCTCGCGAATTAGACCAGGGGTTCTGCAGTTATTTTTGTAATTAGACTTTGTTTAGTACTCCTAAATAGTAAGAATTTTTTCTCTTTCATCTAAAAAAAAGAGCCTCCGAACAGGCTCATAGTTCTCTATATAGAACAATACCCTACGGTCTCCATCTCATTTTACTTCCTGAAACTTTGTCTTCTTTGTCTGGAATCCTCATGGGACCGTACCCTACGTTCTCTTCTGTTGAAGCTGAAACTTGAGCATCCGTTTGATCATCGCTTCCAACTTCTCCTCACTTGATTCCTTCACTTCTCTTCTCTCGCCCTAGTACGCGAGAGACTCACTTTGCATTCAAAGATCCCTATCGCTAGTGTGCATTTAGAGAATCAACTTGAGCCCTCTTGATAGTCTGGTATTTCCTAGACTCAAACCTACATCTACACAAAGCGAATTCTAGCAAGTCCTTGATCCATCTCCTCAATCGCGACTCCATCAAGATCTGAGTTGACGAAAGCAACCAAATCACCATGAATAAGAGAAGTGGGTTGTCATCAAACCTTCCATCCATGTGACCTATGAGAAAGATGCTAGCAAAGATTGTTAGTCACATGCATAGTTCTTATTCAATCACCAAAACATTCATACCTTAGGGTTTTCATGCTTCAATATTCATGAATTTTACATCATCCATGTATTAAGTAGGAAAGTACATTCCCATTAGCCAGAATAGACTTAAAACAACCAATAATAGTTTTTTTACTATGACCATGTGAAGGCCGCGTGTGTTACTATGGGAGCGAAAAGAAATTCACAAAAGTTAATCATTTGATTTAAATAAAAAAATAAGAATATTTCAACAACTTAGCCAACAACAAAAAGCATTGCAAGAATCCAAATGATCCACAAAGGCTCCAGGCGGAAGGGTGTCATGTACTTTTCTCATATTTACAGAGGCATATCAACCTGTACGGGTGGAAGAGGTGACACTGTTCTGATCCGACATGATGTGTGGAATATATGAGGAATGATTTGCCAAGGCTCTTCACCTTTGCAAAGAATCCATATATTTCAGTGGCTGGTTTTAATAAGGGAGCTTCAATACCAGATTTATTTCACATACCCCACAAGCTTACCAGGAATGGCAAGTCCTAAACCAGATCATGCAGCAGGCTCAGATCTCAGAGAATCAGAATGACAAATGGCAGTAGATTTGGGGCACTGACAGATATTCCTCCAGGAAACTCTATGCTATACCTTGTGCCTCATTGAATCCACCGACACCCTATAATTGGACCTGGAAGTCAATGTGTAGCAAACAAAATCAAGGTCTTCTCCTGGCTGTTATTCATGGATAGGCTAGATTCTAGAAATATCCTAAAAAGGACGAAATGTCAGGTGAATGGAGGAAACTATAACTGTGTTCTTTCAACACAGGGTTGAGGAGACATCCTTTCATCTCTTCTTCAATTGTGAGTTCAGTAGAGCCTGCTGGGAAGCACAAGGCATTCATTGGAATTTGGAGCTAAATTTCTTCCACAGATCATTGAGGCGAGGAGACAATTCAACAAAAATTTCTTTATGGAAGTTTTCACACTAACAGCCTGCCGAAATGGGAAGATTTTGTAGCAGACTGAGCCATCCTTTCGAAGATTGAGAAAACTATTTATAGACGAAGTGCACCTCCAGCTGAACCGAGTTCCTGCAGGCTGTGGCTTTCAGGGAACTCGTCCTTCTTTGGACAGAACTTATTCCTCAAACTGTATAGGCTACTTCCCCGTTTAGTTTGTTTTGCCTCTTTTCTTGGCCAAAGGCATGTGCATCACTTTTTATTTATAATAAAGTGCAGTGGGTTCTCTTCAAAAAAATAAAGTGCAGTGGGACTCTCTCCTACTAACTATATATTTTTTCCTCTTTCTTCCATCAGATAGCCAGCTAACTATATATTCACAAGACATACAACCACATCAACCATTATATTATGGAAGAAATCACCATATGAAGAACAGATAGAATCACATTAACAATGAATTAACATTTCTGGGCTATGAGACTCTAAAAGCTGGAGTAGCATTAGCGATCCCAAGCAAATGACTGAAATCATCCATGAGATCAGAGATCCAAAGGAAAATGTGCTTATTCATTGGTTTGGTTAAGCTAGAGCCTTTGAAGAGAAGACTGTTGGACGGCACCACTCAAGTGCATTTTTTTTTTCTCTGGGCAGACCGAGTAGCAAGTCAGGGATTTGTCTCATCTAGATCAGTCTGGCTATTTGTCACTCACTTTAAGATCTGGTCTTTTCTGATTGGTGACGAAGGGTGCAGCCACGGGTTGACAAGCAGCAGAGGAAAGGAGTCAACACGCTCATCATCTTTTGCGCTTGGTAGATTTGAAAGCATAGAAATGATGCCATCTTTAATGGAGACAAACCTAGCATCCAGCTGGTCTCTGGAGCAGCGCGGATAACTTTGGTGTGCAGCAGGAGCTAAAGGGCAGGGGCCTAGGCCGAGTTGAGGCTTATCCCCTTTAGGCCGTGTTTATTAATTTTTCCATGGCACGAGCGTAACTTATAGTGTGTGAGCTGCCCTATTTTGGGGTTTTGGTTTGGTACCGGCTTCTCTCTCCATAATATAAAGAAACGAGTTCCCCTCCGCGTTCGAAAAAAAAGGGAAACAAAGACCATGTATCGATGACCATTTATGAATTACGTAGTCTTTAATTGACTTTATAGCATTTCTTGACTTATAGTCTACAACTCTATATGAACATTCGTGAATTACTCAAGTAAAAGCAGAACAAAGTGAGTCATGCAACTGGAGCGCACACACCTTTCATTTTATTCTTCACCGGAAATCTCTCCATAGCAATTTCAATCAAACTATTTTGGAGCAGCAACCAGCATTTTCTGTAGCCACGAACAGCAAACCCAAGTGAGAAGTCAGTTAATTACAAAACAGGAAAGAATATTTTGTATTTGTTGCAGCATAGAATGGTGCAGATGAGGGAGGGGGCATAATCTCGAAAAAGAGCCCAAAAAAACATGAGAAAGCAGGTAACTCAAAGCTAAGTATAGGAGGAGAAAATAGAAACACCGAACTGACACACAAAATTGACATTCAAGGGTTTGAGTATGCTGACTTGTTTCATTATAAACATATATTAGCTGAGATTATTACGACCAACCTATAGAAAGGCTTAACAATTTGACAATGTTACGGATTTTGACATGGGTACCTGCCCATGTCCGCAAATTTATCGAAACTACTTACCTGGTGTATGATTTCAATATGGACTAAGCTGCAGCAACCTTGGTAATTAGCATGAATCCCACATGACGATTCTCATTTACTGGGGTACATCGCTACATAAGTTACCAACACGATAAAATTTGTGATAAAGACTGATCATACGCTGGTTTTACTAAAGAAGAACCAAACTAGCTCTGTAAAATTAAGAATGTTACACTAAGTGTAGAGGCGTTTGAGCAAACAGGCAGTCAGCATTCAACATATTTTTTTTAACAAACTGATTCAAGAGGGAGTATAGCTTGATTAAAAAAACAAAAAAGAAAGGGGCCAGAGTACAGCAGTATTCACTATTCACACACAATCCTACCACAGCTGCTTTCATTAAGAGTTGTGGGATGGAGACATGAAGAAAAAGAGCACTTTACCAACAATGGCAAGGGAGTACAGCTACGATAGCAGACTAAGCAGAGTCACGGCCATCGAGGAGTCCTTTGCCATCCTCCTCGAACTCCCGCTGTCAGAGGCGAACGTGCGGTCAAGGACGTCATCGACTCTCCTGCCGTTGTTGAATCCCATGGGCTATCAGATGGAGAACTAATTGCACTGTTAAAAGTCTGATATGATACCATGCCATTCGACCAAGTTTAATCCATGTTTGGTGATGCACATGCAAATGTATAAAGTTCTTAAATACTTTTTTTCTTGAAAACTATAAAGTTCTCAAACACATACATGTTGCACAACATAGTACATGTTTGTCCTCATTTTGTTCACCCAAATCATGCATATGCTACAGTGAGGAGAATAATTATAGCTGGCCTATGAAAAAGGTTAAAACTAATATTTGGTACTGATCATCATCATAAAGGTCAATTGTATGCATCTACCAACATGTGAAGATAAGGATTTGGGAAGACAAAAATTAAAGAACACTCACTAGAAGGTGTGCTTTGCTGAGGAGAGAGCCAGAGACGCAGCCTCATGACAGAGATATGGTCGCTTAGAAACATTTGTGTGTGTTGCAACCTGTCCACAACGCCTCGGCTTCGTCCCTCTTCATCTCATCCCCAACCTGTGTTGGCTTCGTCCTCATACTGCCCTCAACAGTCAAATTGCATTCATAGCGCCGTAGCAAAAATTCACATCTCCTTGGGAAGCAGAATGGGTCTCTCCTGCATGTTCGAAAGGAAGCAGAATGGGAGAGAGCCACTATGGGCAAACAAATTTTGTAAATAGATGAGGGTAACTGTTGCCACATATCTCACACCACATTGTCTGCAGTGCAAAGGAAAATATCATGTAGTTGGGTATATAGAATTTTGTGTTCAACTGTTTCTTTCGCACATAATTGAGATCCTATGAGAGATAATTATAAGATACAATAAGATAACACTTTTGTCAAAAAGATAAGAACAGAAGTCCCATTCACCATATGTATAACTAAAATTGATTGAGCAAGTACAATAAACCAAATAAGAGTTTATTTTAAATAATAAACTAAATTTAATTATGATGCAATTTAGTGGCTGCACAAAAAAGAATCTATAACATATCAGTTAAGTAATTTGACCTTCATATGCAAGTAAGCTGCTAAGGGTGCTGAGCTCTGAATGGTTATTCCATAGTACAGAAAACATTGTAACTATGCACAGACACTTACTCTCTTTATCAAGAAGAGATGAGCAAAGTGTTTTAGAGGTCCCGTAAATTCATGCGCAGTAGCTGGCAGTGTGAAACTATGACAGCCTTGGGTCGAAAGAGGCGAGGGCCAATCAAAGAACATGCAGGGGATGGAGCCTTATATATTTGGAGGAGCCAACTGCAAGTGCAAAAGCACATTTTTGGTTCTCCAATTACCTAAAGCACTAGTGCTCACTTTGGAAAAGTGATGTAGCAAAGAAAAGCTGAACTTTTATTTTCAGAGAGTTGTTCAGACTATATAAGCCCATAACATTTCCACCATTCACCATGTATTTTTTTTTCTCGAATACGCAGGAGAGCTGCGTATCTTTGTATTCCGGTCCCAAACTGCACCACCTCACTCCAAACCGAGCCGTGAGGGGCTGAAATTACAACATGTTTGTATCTGTTTTATAAAAATAAACAAAAGCGTGACCAATGAGATTAACAACTCTAACCTTGTCCCTCAGCTTGACCAATGCTCAAGGAGGTTAAACTCCGAGCACCAGCGAAATACCACAAATGATGCTCGTCTCTGAAGGACCTGAGCAACACGTTTATACCTGGGCTAGCCCCTTCAAAAACGCACGTGTTGCGATGCTTCCAAAGTAGCCAAGCTCCCATGACAATTGTAGTATTGAAACCTTTCCGTTTTTCCTTCTGCACCTTCTTCCTGCTCTTTCTTCACCACTCCGCAAAGGAGACCTCATGCTGCGATGGCACACATCTCTGTAAACCGAGTGGAGAAAGAACCTGGAACCAGAAATCCAGAAGCAAATACACAAGTAGAGAGGAGATGTTGAATATCCTCATCTTCTTGGTCACATAACAGGCACTGGCTTGGATGTGGTAGGTTCCTTTTAGCGAGGCGGTCGGCAGTCCAGCACCTATTGCGCACAGCCAGCCACAAAAAAATCTTGTATTTCGCCGGCGCCCAGGTTTTCCATATTCTACGCCAAGGTTCAAATGTAACTGCCCCATTAAAAAATGTCCTGTACGCTGCCTTCGCCCTGTACTGTCCTGAAGCCTCCAGTCGCCAAAGATGCTTGTCCTCCTCTTGGCAGAGAGCATCTCCAAAAGAATGTCCCATAGCTGAAAATATTCAGACAGTCCAATAATGATAATCCCTCATGTATATCTCGTGGCCAACTCCGATGTAGCAGCGCCTCGGCAACGGTACGCATATTGTGAGTCTGTGGCGGGACAGCAGCTACCACTGCTGGTGCTAACTCATTAATCAAGCAGCCAAAAATCCATTTGTCCTTCCAAAACAATGTACTGTTGCCATTTCCCACATGAGACTCCATTGCAATATTAAAGAGAGCGACCACGACAGGATGGATAGGAATATCCAAGGCAATCCATGGCCTACTTGTGTCAGTCTTCTGAAACCAGAGCCAACGAACCTGTAACGCCCACCCCATGATTTCAAGGTTTGGAATACCAAGTCCACCCAGGTCGAGAGGCCTTTGGACTTTATCCCACGCCACAAGGCAACAGCCACCATTAATCTGCTCCCGGTTTTCCAAAGAAATGCTCTTCGAATTTTATTCACTGCTTCTATGAACCACTTTGGCACGTTAATTGCGATTAGCACGTGAATTGGCAAGGCTGATAACACAAACTTGACCCAAGTTGCCCTGCCAGCCATATTCATGAGCGTGGCTCTCCAGCTAGGAAGCTTGTCCCCAATTTTTTCCACCCAAGGAAGTAGATCAGCTTTTCTTAACTTTCTGTCTGAAACTGACAGCCCCAAATAGGTACATGGAAAGTCCGCTGCTGTACAAGGCAAGGTTCTTGATATGACCTCAATCTACGGTGGCCCACAACTGATTGGAATGGCACAACTTTTCTCAAGATTAGTTCGGAGTCCCGAGGCTTCTCCAAAAATACTCAATATCTCAATAGTAAGGTTCATCTCCTCTTCGACCGGCCGAATAAAAAGTGCGACGTCATCAGCATATAAAGAAATTCTTTGACCAGGATTTCCTCTTGACAGAGGCTGTAAGAGACCAAGTTCCCCTGCCTTGGTGAACAAACTGTTAAGAACATCCATGACCAAAATAAAAGGCATGGGGAACAACGGAGACCCCGTTGATGTCGAATTACCTCTCCTGGCTCACCATTGAGAGTTACTCGGGTCGAGGCCGTAGAGAGTAGATTAGAGATCAGATTGCACCAAGATGCACCGAAACTCAAATGTGCCAAAATTTCCAACAAGAACGCCCACGAAACCGAGTCGAAGGCTTTAGAAATATCAAGCTTCAGAAATATACTCGGTACTTCCGTCTGTGTAGTAGTTTGCTCGTCTGCTGGACCAACATGTAATTATCATGGATGCACCATGTATTAGATCCCCATCCCTGAGCCAATATAGCTGTTTCCAAAATAATGCACATACAAATCTGGAGTTTCTTTTTGCCTAAATGGTTGCTTTGCATTCTGAGTTCTGACTAGCAGAAAACTGAAAGTTTATAAATGACATCTTTAAAGTTCCAAGTTAGAAATTACAATATGGCAAGACATAATACAATTAGGTTGAAGAAATATATTTTGAATTGTTTTTGCACAATGATAATATTTCATACTAAAAATGTTTAAAATTCAGTAAAAAGGGAATCCATAACCACATTATTTTAGGTTTCATCTCAATAAATGTGGCTAGGTTTTTATGTTAGCTCACCGAACCTATGACAACCCTCCTCGTTCCCCCTCCTCTTTTATCCGGGCTTGGGACCGGCTATGCGGTATAGCATAGGCAGAGTTAGGAAAAGAAAAAACAGTAAAGTTTTTTTTGGCAAAAAAAACAGTAAAGTTTTTTTTTGGCAAAAAAAAGTAATTTATCCCCCCGACCGAGTTTTAAAAAAACAGTAATTTTTTGGGCAAAAAAACAGTAAAAGTTTTTTTTGGCAAAAAAGTAAAATTTGTTTTTTTGGGGCAAAAAAAAAGTAAAGTTTTTTTTTCAAAAAAGGACCATTTTAAAAGATATACTATTGCTCTCAGTGAGGGTTACCGAATTAACGGCCTTCCAACGCTAAATATTAGCTTCTCTAAGATCCTAGACTAGTGTGACAGCACCTATCCAGTATTCTGGTTTTAGTTTATCAGACCAATTTCCAAATTGCTTTAGCTATTATCCAGCAGTGTACAAAAAAGACAGTTATAATAAGTCAGTAAAGAACAGCCCTAATGCACAAGATATTGCCAACAATAAAGAAAAAGTAAGGACAATAATGCTGCCAACAAGATTAAATCACACTATTGCTGCCATACTTGTCTCACTTAGCCCGTTTTCATCATTGAGCAATAGTACCCACCATAATCATGCAATTTGTCACAACTAATAACACACAAATCAGAGATAGACACTATTATAGAAAAAAAAATACCTGGCATGCAAAAAAGGTGTAAGATGCTACAAAAATAGACAATTCAGATGTGTGGTACCATGCATGGATATCATATAAAGCTAAAGTAGGTGTAGGGAAAATTTCTAAAGTCATACCTGCTGTGTTTTGCATGATATATAATCAGTATATGAAAAAAAAATTAATCCTTTGCACAAAATGAATATTGACCTTCAGCTCTAAAAGATAAACAAAACAATGTAGGATCAATAAAAACGGAAGGTATTACTTGCAGTTTTGAACATTATTCAAATAATTGTGCTGTAAGTAGACCTGTAGTTTTTTTACTTTGCTACATTGGAGTAAAGACTACTTTTTTAATTAGTAATGTTTCTTTAAACTTAAATTTTATCATATTAAATCATGAGAACTTATAGAATATTAATTAGATGAAAAATTCTAATGTTCCCTAAGAAGCAACTTTGGGATAGGAATCGAACCTGGTTCTGGGGCCTTGAAAAATGTATTGCCAGCGTAAAACACCACCTCCGGGGAATAATAGGTATACGAGGCGCACGAAGAAGGATAATACCTTGGCCTCTTGTCACGAATGTACCTCTTAAAACAATTGTCTACAGCTGAAGATGAGGCGCTCCGCTTGCTGCAGCCACCGCTCCCAGCACCGACGGACGGAGCAGCGAGAAGCTTGTCCTGCCTCTTGAATTTTGTTGCTGGGGCAAAGACTGGCTTGGCATCCACCTCGAGAGTCTTGTCTTCCAAAAAACTGTGTGCGAGCGAGGCATTGCAGGCAGCAGGGGCGGGTGTAGCATCGGTGACAGACGGGGAGCAGGCAGCGAGAGGCTTGGTCACCTGCGTGGGCGGCGCAAAGGCAATCTGGGCGGTAGGGACGGGCGCGGTGTCTACGGCAAGAGGCTTCTCCGACTGCGTGGGCTGAGCAAGGCCGGCGGGTGCAGCGGGCGCGGTTCCAACGGCAAGCAGCTTTTCCTGCTGCGTGGGCGAAGCAAGACGAACACGGGCGGCGGCGGCGGCGGGGGAGTTGCTGATGGCCAGAGGGTTGTCCGGAGTAATCCAACGGGCGGTAGGGACTGGCGTGGGCGGAGCAAAACCAACACAGGCGGCGGGGGAGCTGCCGATGGCAAGGGGGTTGTCCACCGGCGCAGGCGGCGGAGTAAGGCACGGACGAACGGTGGGGGCGGGATTGGAGTTCACCTGCATTGACGAAGCTGGAGCATGGCCGGCGCGGGCTGCGGGAGAAGGCGTGGCGCCGACGGCGGGGCTCTTGTCCGCCACCCAGCTCTGGCTGAGCGAGGCGCGGCCGGGGATCTTGACCCCGTCTCTCTTCTCGTTCGGCGCCGGCGGCGCAAGACAGGTGCGGGAGGCCTTGTCCCGGATCCAGCTGTCACTGCTGGAGGCGCGGCCCAAAGTGGTGCAGACGGACGGCGCGGAGGATGCAGATCGGCGACTGGGGACGAAGAGCCGCGGCTGGGTGGAGACGGACGGCGCGGAGGATGCAGATCGGCGACTGGGGACGAAGAGCCGCGGCGGAGCAGCCGCGGCGGCAGCGTGCGAGGGGGCGGCCATGGCGCGGAACTCGCCGAAATCGCGGGGAGATGGCGGAACTCGCCGAGATCGAGAAGATGGCGCGGAACTCGCCGAAATCGGGCGGCTCGGGTTGCGGCGACTCGGCGAATCGAGGGCGCAGAAGAGCTCGTATCGCGATGGATGTATACGTACCGAAGACGGAGACGGGGTGTTTATTTAGATATTATTGTGTCTTGCGTCGGTGCTACGCGTAGGTATACGGGTCGGACTACCCCTTTTTTCACTGTATGTAGTACGGGTCGGACTACTGACAGACCAAATACATGGGCTTTAATTAGGGCCCATAAATCTCTAAATCTGTCGATCGTCCGTTTCCGTATGTCAGTCACCGCACGCCGTTCTGGAAGAGGACCCCCCTGTACCGAATAAGTATGTGAATGGCACGACCAGCGCTCGATCCATCATCGCAGTGGTCGCATGCATGTTCAACATCGATTATCTCCGTGCAAGTTGAGAAATTTCTGATCCATCCAAGTTGAGGTGCTGGCAGAATAGTCTGACGACGACGAGATCCGAACGCTCACAACGACGACGGGCGGTAGTCTCGACTGCACTTCGTTCGGGATTCACCGTCGAGCAACTTCTTCTCCAGGTGGAGCAGCACCTCATCAAACTCGAAAGTGGCCGGCCCGGGTTAGAAAAACTTCCTGAGACCATAGCACTCGTGCGAAAAGGATTTGCGTGTTCGCTGCCCCATGGAAATCTGTCGGACCATCCTGTCTGACCAGCCTACCGATGTTTGTGATGGGATTCTACCTCCTGACAGGTGGCTTCCATGGGAAAATGAACACCATCAGATCGAGCTTCTTTTGGCGAGGCGCGGACAATAAATCTAAATATCACATGGCTCGCCCAAAAACCATGAGGGTTTGGGGATTATCAACACTCAAATAATGAACGAGTGCCTGTTGGTTAAGTGGATATACTAGAAAATAGTGACAGGCTCTGACGAGATATGGTGTCAGCTCTTAAAAGCCAAATATATATGCCGGCGGGTGACTCTTCTTCAGATCAAAAACCAGAGGGACATCACAATTCTGTTTAAATGGGGAGCTACATATCAGGTTAACAATGGGCAAAAAGTCAACTTTTGGGGAGATGTATGGCTAGGTGAAATCCCCTTGAAACTTGCTTACCCAAAACTGTACTATAGAATATGCCAAGACATGGATGCCACTGTAAATGAGTGCTGGGAGGAAGATACTTGGAACGTTAATTTCAGAAGAAACTTTAACCAAGAAGAACTGGAGGATTGGGAAGAGCTTACGACAAAGTTGCAAGAGATACACATCACTGAGGAGTAGGACACTGTTCTTTGGGGACTGGAGAAGAACAAGAAATTCTCCACTACATTACTTTACCGTTTCATGACCTATGGGCCGGGGGGTCACTAGTAGAAACATGTCCAAACTTTGGAAAACAAAAATTCCACTTAAAGTCAAGGTCTTTTTTGGCAAATAGACAAAATAAACTTCAAACGGCCTCCTGTATGAAGAAAAGAGGCTGGAAATTAAGGGAGTGAATTCTGCTGCATATGCAATAGACGAGAAACTGTTTAACCACATTTTCTTCAACTGTCCTATTGCTTGTTTTGTTTGGGCAGCTCTTAAAGAAATATTTGAATGGGAAAGGGCTCCCGCTAACCTTAATGATATCTGGGAAACCTGGCTGCCTCACAAAATTGGAGTTTCTCAGGTGCTAGGAATCTTTATGTTTGCAGGGATTAGTTACTTGGGCAATGTGGAAGGCTCGCAATAAGATGGCAATTGAGAAGCGGTTCCCAAACAAGCCAACTGACGTTCTGCTCTCTGCCGTTGCTTTCCTGCAGAAGTGGACAATATTGTTCGAGGTGAAGGACAGGGAGAAGATCGACAAGGTCAGGTCGTCGGAAAGATTCAATCGTGGGCGCGTAACTTCCAGCCAAACATGACCGCGGCGTCAGACATCTTCATTCTCTAGAGCTTTAGTTTGGCTGTGTTGTTCTATTGCTTAGCAGTGATGACTTTTGCTGTAACTCGCTAGAAAACTGGAATCCCCAGTTGGTGCTTTCTTTCTTTTCGTCTTACATTCTGAACTCTGTAAGACTGCTTATTTGGGCCTCCAATAAAGGTCGGGGGATGGCTCTTGCCTAAAATTAATACTAATTTGGACGATCAGCGGTGCAGCCACACCACGGTGTACGTTCCTTTCGTGTTGTTCTGTCAAATGCGTCTGTTCCTCCTTGTTGTTCTGTTGCAGGCCATTTTAATCGGATTATTTCATGATCAAGCTCGTCGTCAGGAAGAGATGAGTTCACAACACCTGGTGTGCTTGCTCCTTCTGCAAAAGAGTATGCGCTGTTCTGTTCTCCATGATTTCCTGCCTTCCCTGAAAAGATAGAATATGCTATTTTTTTTCTCTACTTATATTCCCAAGGAGTCTAGATATACCTTTGCTTGGTAGGTCGTTTATGGTACATTTTCACTATAGTGTTTTCGTGTTGTTGTTGCACCATTGCGTTGCAAATTGCGTCTAGTATATTTTTTACATATTTTTGTTTTAATTTTTCCAATTTTCATTTTTTTTGCACTTTTTCTCATTATTCTCTCTTGACCGGTGTTTCAAAATAGTTGTTGTTTTGAGTTGACTGTATATAACTGGTTATGTGTTAAGTTTCCAAACGTGAGAATAATATGAGTAGATTCGTATTGAAATATGATTTTATAAAAATACATTTCAACTATATTTTATAATGTTTTATAGAAAAAAAAGTATTGGTCAAAGCTATGCTTTGAAGACCGTGTTGATGTCCAAAACGACAGCTTTTGTGACACTGGAGAGGTACTATGAATGGGTATGCACGGACATGAATAAATGCTTTTAAAAAAACACGTATTCAACTCAAACTGACAATGTTGTTGCATTCCCTTTACGTTTTCGTATGCATAGTCCAACCAAACACCACGTTTTAGCTGTGCAAAAATTCAAGAAAATGAAACAATGAATTTTTACATATATCCTGAATACTAATCCAGTACGCATCCGTTCATACCTCATATTTTTCTTTGTCCCGTTCACCCTTCTGTCTCTCTTTTCTCTGGTGGCCTTCCTTTCCTGGCGGCGACGACGGGGCGAGCGGCGGCACCTTAGCCACGTCTTCGCCAGGCCCTTCGCTGGCGACGAGCACCCACCAGGTATGCCGCCCCCTTCTCTGACCCTTCCTGCTGTGCGAAACGAAGCACCCCCAAACCCTAATGTAAGCAATTTGTATTCTGATTTGGCCCAATTGCAACTACAGACGTGAACTATACCTACTGACTTCGAGCTTTTTTGCAAAATTTATCCTGTGTGATGTGTGTCAGTGCCCAACAATGGTCCGCCCCTGTTGTGTTGAATTGAACCTCTTCTAAAATCGTTATATCGATGTAGTTCAGTATTTCCTTTTTCTGATTATTTGCTTCGTAATGTAGGCATCAGGCAGAGAAAACACCATTTTATCACACTAGTTGACGTAATAGGTTAATTCTTTAGATATTGGTTGATTTCAGTGTTTCGGTAATCCATGATGAATGTGATCTCAACTGTGGAAATGAATTGCTGGCCTGCTGCAGGATTGAAGGGCTGCAACGAACTGGGCTCTAAGCTGGCCTGACCACCAGAAATGGTGCTAGTGGCGAAGCAGTATCGCTGCACGCATTCTGCAAGTTGTGTTTGCCTCAAGGGGCACGTCAGTGAGGATGCAATGTTCCTTGTGTTCCGTCACATGAACTGGAACCCGAAGATGATCGCTATCTTCTCCTGCACGTGCAAGTGGTTTGATGAGATAGCCAAGCGTGTGCTGTGGAAGGAGTTCTGCCATGCTAGAGCACCGAAGATGATGCAGGATTTGCACTCCAGTGGAAGCCACATTGTTGATGGCAACTGGAAGGCGCTAGGGAAGCTTCTTATTTATTGCTCAGGGTGCACTAAGGGTGGCCTGTTTGGAAACACTCATGTCCCAGGGCACTTTGTCTACAGAACCCGTTTTTCTCGGACATTGGGAAAGTGCTTACTGCCTCCACAGTGCAGGGCGGACGCGTTGTATGTCTCAGATTCCTGCGAACATCTTGATCTGGGTGCAGAAGGTGATGTGGGCTTCTTCCGGGGTATTATCAAGTCATTTGCTGTGTCAAATATCAAAAGGATGTTGATTGAGAAGCAGGTAAAGTTCCATCCGAAGGAGGTCTGTCCATATTGTAAAGCAAAGCTGTGGAACTTGACACAACCAAAAATGATACCGAGAAGTGCTTCTGTGAGGTTGGATGCTTATGATGATTCTGTTGAGTACTATATATGCCTTAATGGGCACATCCTTGGTTTATGCGCTCTGATGCCAATCTCGGATTGTGAGGGCACAAAGGAGGAGTGATCACAACGACTTGAATCAGGTATTTGCATGTCTGTGTTTTCTCTTGTTTCTAAGATCGCATTTCTCTTTATGCTCAATAATATCTGCTGTCACCCCTTGTAGTACTCTCTCGCTTGGCGTCAATTTGAGTATTTTTTGGTTGTGATCACCTTAAGAAAATGTGTTAGCGTGTATGCTCAAGTATATTCTATGAGGATGTATGCATCAATTTACATTTCATTTTTTTTTCAAGGAAAAAAGTGAAATCAGCTTCAAGCAAATTTAGAAGAAGTGAAACTGAAAAAGTACTTGTACGATATAATATGTCCTTTGCTGGTATAGTAAATTCTTTCAAGCCAATATTCTAATACTGACTCCTGACCTCCTGGGTATATCGGTTGAAGTATCCGAATGCATTCTTAAATTATTTCCCTGCAGAAGATAATCCTTGCTTTTAAGGTGTCTGCAACTTTAATTTGCATGCACTATCTGCTCTAACTAGTTTGTCGTTGAGACATCTGATACTGAAGTTTCCGTTAGGCAGATAAGTGACAATCTTTCATTTAGCAGGCTAGTGAGTCCTCGAGGTTTCTTATGAGCATCTGATAAAGTAGCCCGCTAAACACCCACAACAGTATAGCAGGCTGGAGATCATAAAAATAATAATAGTTGATTTGCGCAGTTGTATGTATGAGGACTTAGGACATGATTCCTTGGTCTTATGGCTAGGACTCTAGGTTGATTAGTCTTTAGTTCCTTGTTTGACTTTGCCCTCTTTCTGTAACTTTCCTGACATGTTGAAAATGATGGCAAAATCTCTGGTTACTCTGTACATTAAAACTAGAAAATGGCAATCCCATTTCTTCCATAGATATCATCACATTCCTAGGCTTAGCATACACCTGCATGTTGATACTTCATTGCATAATTGTGATGTGTTTAGGGATACAATGGGAGTGGATTGATATTTCTCTTGATTACCCTAATGGATTAATCTTGCACTTAAAATGGTTGGATGCAAATTCTATAAGGGTACCTCGATTTGAGTATGTAGGTCCCAATTTTCAGTATGATGTATTTATATTGATTCCCTGGATTTATTTGATTTTGATCTTTAGATTCTAGTTTCAATTCTTCAATATACTTAACCCTATGAAAACTTTTGGATTTTAGCCTTTAAGTTCCACTTTAGTTCCTGAAGAACATAGATGATAGATGCACATTATTCTTTAACTACACAAAACAAAGCAAGTAACAGCATGAAGCATACAGATAATCAGAAAAAATGGTTGCACTCACATGCTGGAACATCCACACTGTTTGTTACCACCTTGATACACAATATTTATTAACCTGCTCCTTTTATCATACACTGTTTTTTTATGGAATATTCTAGTAGTCTACCATGGAAAATCTATGTTTTCAGTAAGGGAAATTCTTAGGAACCTCTGAGGCAGTCATCATATCTAAGTTAACAGTGTTATATGCCATGTTTTCAAGTCGATCCTAGTCGCCATGGAACCAATCAGGACGACTAATCGTGATTAATCGTGATTAATCGACGACTTGAAAACATGGGTTATATGCATGGGGATGGCTACATTCTTGCTTGTTTAATCTTTGTGAACTTAAACTAGATCATAGATGTTTTAGTGCTCTGTGGTAGATCAGTTTCTTTTTTTTCTTTTGAAGGGAGTAAATCAGCTTTTTGAAGATCATAGATAGATAGATGTTTCGGAACTCATTGTTAGGATCCATGTGTTATCTAGTCATTGTATTTGGATTGGGCAGTTGCGGTAACATGGGGTGATGTGGCTCTCTCTAATGCCTCTTTTTTAATACTACTTAAGTATAAAGTTATAAGTTTGAAGTACAAACTCAGTATATATATAATTTTTGAAATGAACTCAGTATGTAGAGAAAGGAATAGAAACAAAGAACAGTCTTAACCAACCACAAATACAATCAGATATGTACTCTGTGTAGTAAACTTTACTCTTGAGCTATGCCGTATCCGATGGTAGATCATGTTGAGCATTTTTATTTATCTTTAGAATCTCAAGTTGATTAGGTGCCATTTGAATGGGTTAAGATGGTAGATCCAACAAAAGGGATTGCAGTGTTTGTGTAATTGAGAATTGTAATTTTTTTTTCTGCATCGTTCAATGTTAATTATAGAAATCATGCAAGTTATACGGGTTCACCTGTTTGTCGAACCAAGTTATAATGACTCACCCTCTAATCAATTATTGAGAGAAATAACTAGTGCTATCAAGAGATTCTGCTGCAGATAATTCTGGGTTGGAGAACTGTTCGACCATACACATAAAAATCTAGAAAGTGACCATCACAACAAATGTTGAGTTGTAGGTTGTCTGGTCCTTTTGTGTACATGTTTTCCTAATCTCTATAATGAATAGTTCCTACATTATGCTGTCTAAAATCTTTTTTAATGGGGTCCTTTTTTGCTGACAGGTTTTGTGTCAATTCCCATGGTTCGTGAAATGTAAGCTAAGGGATCTATCTTGACTAGGGAGCAAGACATGCCCTGTTTTTGCTGTTGTACTGGCTGTAGTGCTATTCTCCATGTTAGTTTGTAAGAGTAGAAAATGAGCTGGCTGCGTCACATTCTTCTTAATTGTGAATACATCTTTACAAGTATCATGCATCGAACCTACATGTTTACAGTAAGTAATGGAAGGCATTAGCTTGACTGCTTGAGATGGTTTTGAGGTGTACAAATTCCCCTTGTATACAGTACAACTTTCTCTGATATGAACTCCTGAATATCATGCCTACATTGGCGACTTGGCGTCATCTACTGGCGCAGGATGTTGTCATTCCACATGACTACACTGACTGCTGACGTAGCTGGACTGCTGATTATTTTCATATGAGCAATTTTATTCCTCCTCGGTAGTGCTCTATACGATGTATTAAATTTGGGTGATTTCTAAATGAGATCCTCGAATATGACCATGGAGATCAGGAGATGTGGTACAATGATAAACCGCAAACCAGACGTCTTTTTTACCATGCAAAAACGGTGTGGTTTTCGTTATTGCTACAGTACTAAGGTATTGTTTTATCTAGCAACAGTGGTTTTTATGGTTTTCGCGGTTCAAAAACCGTAAGCAGCAACAGCAGCTCTTAGCCACAGGGAGAATCATCTGCGTGCTCACTTTTTTTTTGAAGGAAATAGGCCCCGAAGGGCTTTCATTCATATGCAAGAAAATTTACAAAGTTTAACCCAGGAGGGCCAACTACACAGTAGGTCTTTTACAGGGCAGCTTCCGAAATGATCAGCATTTGAGCAACTAAAAGTAGAGCTGCAGCAATTTTCTAACAGAGCGTTTCTAGCTAGAGCATCAGCTATATGGTTTTCTTCTCTAGGAATATAATGGAAGCTAATACTTTTGCTCTCTAAAAAGTACTGAATATCTTTGATGCCCTGTCTTATTCTCCAATCCGGAACTTCCCCGTGAGGCTGCTTCAAGAAACCGATTAAGGCTTTGCAGTCGGAGAGGATATCACATTCCTGAACCTGTAACATATTTAAGATAAGTGACATGCTTAAGGTTTCAGCATGAAGAGGAGTGTCAGCCTGGGATGTTTTTGCTTGAATTTTCAGGCTCCACAACTCCTGATTCCATATGAAGATTCCAAGTCCTGAATCTTGACCTTGGTGAAAGGAAGCATCAATCCTGCAACAACACTTATGACTAGAAATATATTTTGATTCATTATGAAAAGAAACAGGAAGGTCAGCAAGACCTTCACCCGAAATTTTTTCGATTTCATATGCCTCATATTGGGCTATTTGATAAGCTGAGGCCTGAAAGATAACTGAATGGACAGCCTCTTCTTTCTTTTGAAACCTGTGAGCATTTCTTGCCTTCCATATGAAACAGAGAATATAACAAAAAAGGTCAATGTCTTTAGGATCACTTAAATATGAGAAAATATTGCAAATCATATCAGAGCAAGAGCCAACAAGCAGGTCTGTTTTGATGCCAAATGGAGAAGCAAACCAGACCGCTCTCGCAAAAGAACAGTGAAAGAAAATATGTTCATCATTCTCCGGATGCTGACAGCGAGAACAGTTAGAAGAGATGTTATTCATTCTTTTGTGAACTCGCTTAGCATTAGCTATATTTTTTGTCATAAGTCTCCATATAAACATTTGAACTCTAGGTAAAATCTTTTTGTTCTTCCAAATCAGATTAATAATAGACATAGTGTTACTTGATCTGTTCAATTTACTCACCCTTTTCTCTATTTCTTCTTGGTGGATAAGCTTGTACGCACTTTGAGCTGTCCAAATCCCTTTTTTGTTTGGCTTCCAGATTAGCACATCAGGGCCTCCAGCTTGTGTTAATGGAACCTGCATAACTTGATTGACAAATTCTGAGCTAAAAATAGATGAAAGGAGAGGTTGATTCCATCTCTTAGGGTTGTTTAGCCACAGCTCATTAACTTTGACAGGAAGGTTACTATTAAAGCTTCATCTTTGATGTACAAATGGATAGAGTCCCAATTAGGGCACCATGGTTGATTCCAAATTGAGATATATCACCATCAAAAAGTTGCCATTGAACAACTTTGAGAAGGATGTCCCTTACCTTTAGAATAGAATCCCAAGTCCAGGATTTAGAACGTGCTCACTTTGTTTACAACGCCTCAGCTTTGAAGAAGGCTGTGACATACTCTCTCTCTCAACCATTCTCATCGACAATTAAGAATGTCTTGTTTCAGTAAACCGATAAATATTTCACGAATTTGGAATTTGCAAGATCTCAACAGTTCGATCTGTATATATGTGTTTCCTTTGGCATGATTCATGGCCCTCCAAATCCCATTTCCTGATGGTAACTGGTAGCTGCAAAGAACTGCAATGACTTTGTGTTTGGAATTTCTTCGGCAGAGGATCTCCTTGCGACGATTCCAAACATCAGCTCCGCAGACGAGCACTGTCAAGCTACTTTTGTGTCAGTATTAGGTACCCGCATCCATTTCCTAAACCCTCCTTAACCCACAGTGGAGCCGAATCACGAAGCGGGATCTCTAGCAAATCTGTGATGTTGCTGAACAGCAATCCTTTCGAAGGCAGGTGTATTTATACAATCGATTGGGTGATAAGATTTTTTAAAAAAACTAGAACTGTTGCAACGAGATCCTCTTCCGAACGGCACGGTGTCGTGAGGACGCTTACCGGCGTGCCCGTGCCTGGCCTGCATGTCAGTAACCGCACGGCACAGGCAGCAAGACAGAGGAACCGCTACCTTTCCAGGGACGCATGACGGGTCCGCAACAAGCCTCACGTTTTCAGTTTTGATGAATAAGCGTGGATGCGGAAAGGAGCCGCATGCTACGCAACTAAGCAAGATCGCAATATGCAAAACACTTCTATGAAACAATCCAGACAGACGGGTTCTCTGTGAATATATATCTTTGCAAAATGGCAGGAATGAAACAAAATCGCAATACCCGGAATAAACCTGCACTTATAGCACTGTTGAACTAAAACAAGTAAACTGAGCATGCAACGCCCAAAGGGTCACCCTACCAGTTTGCCACCTTATGTACATTTTATTCCTCACAATCTGCAGTATTAATTCACTAAACAGTCGGCAAGAACTTCTCGCCTTCAGCAGCTGGTTTTGATTCCTCACCTACCTTCCGGAAAACTAACTTTTGCTGCGGAAGCTGTCCATTGGATGGCACTGTGACTTGTGTGTCTACAAAGATGCTGTCCTCATCCTTGAAGTCGCCTCTGAGGATGCCCTTTGCAAGTTCATTCTCCACGTACTGTTGAATCACTCGCTTCACCGGCCTGGCACCATAGTTCGGATCGTACCCAAGGCTTCCCAAAAATTCAACTGCTCCCGGTGAGACTTCAAGTTTGATCTTGCGGTCTGCGATCCTCTTCTGTACTCTTGCGAGCTGTATTGCAGGAAGAACCAAAGAAAATTATGTCACTATACATCATCTACAGCATGTTAAATATGGAATCTCATTGACACGTCACATGGTACCATCAATCTTGAAATGAAGTTAGTTACTATCCCAATTGTTCCGACACTGATATTTATAGATGTAAAAGTTTTGGAACTGTGGTAAAATTGATCCCTGCAAGGTACAAAGTGTTACCTGTAATTTTACGATGCTGTTGATCTGTTCTCTCTCGAGAGGCTTGAAAACAATATACTCATCTATGCGATTCATGAACTCTGGGCGGAATACATTTCTTGCAGCATCCATCACCCTCCTCTTTATGTTCTCATAAGCTGAATCAGATGATCCACCTTCTTCATCCATGTTCAATATGTACTGTGACCCAACATTGGATGTCATTATAATGATAGTATTGGTGAAGCTCACTTTCCGGCCCTGTGAGTCAGTAACCCTACCGTCATCCAATATTTGAAGGAAAACATTGAAGACATCTGAATGAGCTTTCTCAATCTCATCAAACAAGATAACGGAATAAGGTCTCCGACGAACAGCCTCTGTTAGCTGACCACCCTCTTCATACCCAACATAACCTGGCGGAGCACCAATCAATCTTGAGACTGAATGCTTCTCCATGTACTCGCTCATGTCAATCCTAACAACAGCTTCCTCAGTGTTGAACATAAAAGAAGCAAGCGCTTTCGCTAACTCTGTTTTACCAACTCCAGTAGGTCCCATGAACATGAAGCTGGCAATGGGACGATTCGGGTCAGACAAACCAGCTCTGGATCTCTGAATGGCCTCTGCAACTGCTTTTACTGCAGGATCCTGTCCAACAACACGCTTGTGCAGCTCTTCCTCCAGATAAAGCAACTTTTCTCTGTCAGATTGCTTTAGTTTAGAAACTGGAATGCCTGTCCATCTGCTCACTATTTCAGCAATATCATCTTGGGTCACCTCTTCTCTGAGCATAGATTTCCCAGAGCTCTGATATTCATCTAGCTCCTTCTCTGTTGCTTGAAGCTGGCGCTGCAAGGCATTCAGACTACCATACTTCAATTCAGCAGCGCGATTGAGATCATACTCACGCTCTGCCTGCTGAATCTCCACATTTACCCTGTCAATCTGTTGCAACAGGTACATGTAAGTAAGTTGTCTGACAAAACCAACTCTGTTGATCTATAATGTAGCATTTCATTGTAGAAAATTCATACAGTACCTCTTCTTTGATAGATTGAATTTTTGTCATCACTGATTTCTCATGATCCCACTGCTCAGTCAATTGGCGCTGTTTATCCTTCAAGAGCGACAGTTCTGCTTCAATGCGGGATAGTCTGTCTTTTGACGCTTTGTCAGTATCATTTGTTAGTGAAAGTCGCTCCATTTCAAGCTTCAGTACAGCACGATCTATCTCATCTAGAGCTGTCGGTTTCGATGTTATCTCCATTTTCAACTTGGCAGCTGACTCGTCGACCAAATCAATTGCTGCAATAAATCATAACCACTTGTTAGAGATTTTGAAACAAATGCTGTGATAGTTTCACAGTCTGAGCAGTTGAAGTAACAATGATAATGAGTCAAATAAATCACCTTTGTCAGGCAAGAATCGTCCACTGATATAGCGGTCTGAAAGAACAGCTGCAGCTACAAGGGCACTGTCAGATATGCGTACCCCATGGTGCAACTCATATCTCTCTCGGAGTCCTCGGAGTATAGAGATTGTATCTTCAACAGTAGGCTGGTCAACAAAAACTTGTTGGAAGCGCCGCTCCAATGCTGGATCTTTCTCAATGTACTTGCGGTACTCATCAAGGGTTGTTGCGCCTATACAACGTAGCTCTCCTCTCCCAAGCATTGGTTTCAGAAGATTGCCAGCATCCATTGCACCATTCGTAGCACCTGGATGAGGGAAACATTCACAAATGCTCTATATGGCTATATGTTGATCGTAGCAAAATCAAGAAAATTTTCACATGCAATTTCATTCTAACATCTAACACTTTCAACCATAGGGTCAGGACTTTAAATCATTGGATCAAGACAATTTTCACATGCAGTTTCATTCTAACATCTAACTCTTTAAACCATAGGGTCGGGACTTCAAATCATTGGATCAAGACAATTGCACCATGCCTCTCGATGATATCTTATTCAAAACTAAACGGTGAATTTAACTGTTTGTTTGGGAGCATTTACTTTTACCCAAATCATAAATAACAAAGACAAATAGGGAGAATGCATTTATGGGTGACTATCCTTCACAATTTTGCATTGCAATTTTTCCACCCATAGTACTATGTAATACAGAGAATCCAAATACATCAATATAATCCTGAAAATATCCAGACTAACAAAATAGGTAGATTGAGCCAACAAAGTTAAGGTTAACATTTTGGAACAAATCCCAGCACAGGTGCATTGGCACAGAGTTCAGTAGGTAGTGCGAGATACAAGTGAGCTTATGCAAACAAGATGGCAACAGGCCCCAGCACCGCACAGCCACTGAGTGGCACCAACTATGCTTTGCTGTGTCATTTTGATAGGGGGGAAAAAGGTATAACAAAATAAAAATAATTTGAAGCGAGTTTCATTACAGAAAACAATCTAGTAGACAACGAATCAAGAAAAATAAGGCATATGTTACCTGCTCCAACGACAGTGTGAATTTCATCAATGAAAAGAATGGTCTGTCCATCAGAATCTGTGACTTCTTTGAGAACAGCCTTCAGCCTATCCTCAAATTCTCCACGATATTTTGCACCAGCAATCAGAGCACCCATATCAAGGGCAATTAACTGTTTAAGAGAAAACAATAAAAAATAATGAAAGGTTAGTATATTACAGTGGTTTAATGCCTAAAAAATACCTTACGATATTGTTAATGGTGCTCTCAATCCAAGAGTTAAAAAATTCCCCTAAATTAGCAACAGGCATACGATTCAATACTTTCGAAACTGGCCAACTATAATTTAAATATGTACTCCAGAACTGTACTGGAAAAACAAGAGATGTGGCCTTGTGGGAAACAAGGTAGTCAAGTTAACAATATTCATAAACAAACAAGGTAGACTAGTTTTGTCCTAAGTCAAACTATTTCAACTTTGACCAACTCAAAAAGGTATTGTCGTCAACTTTGACCTCCGCCTCAAAAAGGTAGTCAACTTTGATCTAACTTAAAACAGTTAGATTTAGGACAAAGCTAGAATGTCATTCTTTTTGAGACAGAGGTAGTGAAAGTTAGAAACGTACCTGACGATTTGTCAGAGCTTGAGGGACATCTCCTTGCACAATCCTCTGAGCAAGCCTAAACAAGATATGACAGTCAAGTTAGAGAAACTAATTTAATACTTTGTAAGGCAAAATGAGTGTGTGTCTTTTGTTCCTACCCTTCAGCTATAGCTGTTTTCCCGACGCCAGGTTCACCAATCAAAACCGGATTGTTCTTTGTTCTTCGAGATAAAATCTGTATGCATCTGCGAATTTCATCATCTCTTCCAATAACTGGATCAAGCTTCCCTTTACGCGCCATAGCCGTCAGGTCTTTTCCATACTTCTCCAAAGCTTCATACTTGCCCTCAGGATCTATTGAAAATAAGTGTATTCAGTTTAGTAATGTGATAAAATCACTAGTGAATCAGGTCCAAAAGGTTACAGGTGAAAAACATATCTAAAGCAAGTATAGTCTTGCATTCTTATTTTTTACTTACATGACAAATTAAGTGCTTATATACAAAATTGGCATTAAGGAGCATGGAGGCAACTAATTCTTTTAGAACAAATAGATACAGATGGCTATCCATTCATAAGTTTGGTCACCGCAAGGCTTGCTGGCAACTTTACAACCAAATAAGAAGCATGTTAACGTATCAAAGTTTACTCATAGACGGGAAAATAATTGACATCATGAAATTTTATCAGGTCATAAACATGCGAAAAGGTTACGAGCACCAAACATGATAACGTCAGGGTTGTTTATCGTGGTTTCAGAAATGAAGGTGAAGAAAGGGAGCTCATACCTTGATCAACTACGTTTTGCTTCCCTCTTATCGATTCAATGGCTGATTTCAAGGTCTTCACATTAATTTGAAAATCCTTGAACAGTTGTCTCCCAAATCGCTTATCATCGGCAAAGCCAAGGACTAGATGTTCAACTGAGACAAACGAGTCACCATACTCTTTCTTGAAGTCTCGTGCTCTTTGTATCAGAGCTTCTAAGTCACGTCCCAACATGGATCCAGGATCTTCACCTAATACCTGAATCAACGAACAGAACTTCAGAAAAGTTGTCTCACAGAAAATGTTTTCAATATGAAAAATTGAACAAATAATAATAAAGAATTATAGTTTTGTTTGTATATGATGACATCCTACTCCTTCATAAGAAGTAGAACAATGTTATCCGCATAAGCTGAGGTAAACGACGTATGTTAATCTGTGAGACTGTGACGTCATAGTACTATTCGGTAGAACAAGACTAAATATCTGCAATGCTGAGTTAAGAGATGCATTTTAACCTAAGAAAGTTCAGTGCAAAATTAATCAGATATGGAAGGATGTTAAAAAAAAATAGAACCCAAGTTCTGCAGAGGCAGAGCAACTGCGAGCCTAAATAATGCAAAAGTCAGTGATGATGGCAATGTTTCTAATGGCACAATCAGCATCCAGCAGTTAAAAAAAATGGTGTATATGGAGTAGTCATCCACTGAACTGCGCTGTAAGACCAACCAAAGCAAAGTGTATTTTTAGGATAAACCACCTTGGGCTGCCTCTGGATAAACTTGTCAGTAGCATCGAGAAGCTTCGTATTGTCAACTCCGGCCTTAGAAAAGATGCGCCGGGCAAGTCCATTCCTTTGCTCCAGCAAGGATTTCATCAGGTGCTCGGTCTCCACGATCTGGTGCTTACTCTCCTTGGCCACCTCGGGTGACGAGACAATCGATTGCCACGCCATCTCAGTGAATTCTTGTTGTGTAATCTGTTGGCAACATAAGCAATCCATCAGAGCAGAGCAGAGCAATCGCGTATGGAGAATGCCTGCCGGAATCAAATCCGCAGGCAGCATCTTTGACCAGCGGGGGTCCAAAACGAATCAAACGAGGTGAGGAAACATCTCCGTACGTACCCTGCCGTCCCGGCTGCTGGCGTCGCACCGCACGGAGAGCGGCGCCCGGCGCCTCCTCCCGGCCACAGGCGCCACCGGCCCTCCCGTCCTCATCATCCTGAGCTGCGTCGCCTTGCACCTCACCGACCCCGCCCTCGCCGCGCCCCACGCCGCGGCGACGACCGGCGTCGGCGCGGCGGTGGCGGCGGGGCAGGGCGACGGCAGGAGCACGTCGGCGGCGAGCGGCGGCGCGGCGGCCATGGCGGAACCAGGCGGCTGCAACACACTCCCGAGTGTTTCCGAATCGATCCGTGCGCAGGGTTTAGAGAGAGGCTTGAAGCGATAAGAGCCCGGAGCAATGGGAGGAGCGAACACGATAAGATATGGTGCTACTAGTATGCCACTACGGAATTGCGCGCCGCGGCGGCGCGGAGGGTGTTATAGATAGATCAGTGGCGCGTCGCGGAGTGGAGGAGGAGGCGGAGGAGGTTCTGGGAGCTTCAGGTGGGAACCAGGAGGCTGTGGAAGGAGGAAGATGGTGGTGGCGATAGGGAAGGGAAGGGGTGGGGCGCGTGCTTCGCGGGCGCAGCGCCGTCGGATCTCGCGCCGGGCGGCCGGGATCTGCGCGGACGGGCTTGGTCCCAAGGCAGGCGTGTGGCTTGTTCCCGTTCCAGGCGCCACTGATGTTTTCCTGACCGTGGAAACAAAACTTAATATGCAGTTGTTCCAGGATGGCTCGATTCATTAGCTTAAGATCGTCATGAAAAAAGGTTGGTAATAATCTTGTTGTTATCTGGAACTCCACTCTCTAAAGCTCAATATAAAGCTTATAATGTAGACCTTGTTTTGCAGGACTTTTCTCTCTCAGCAGTCAGAAAATAAAATTTTCATTATGATGTTTAACTGCAGGGGTAATACAGATGCTTCCTTTTTTTTTCGAGAGAGAATACAGATGCTTCCTTTTTCAAGGCGGCGAGGCTGGTTTGGGCATTCATATTACAAATGCAATTGCCCACTCTCCACGATCGTTGCAAATTCAAGTCAAAACTTCACAAGCTGAATCTTCTATGCATGCTGAGGCTCTGTACCTTGGAATGTTTCTTGTGTCTGTTTTGCAGGTAGAGGAATGTGCTTTCTTCTCGGACTGTTTGCCACTTATATGCTGTATAAACAACCATAATGAAGATGTATCAGAATGGATATCAAGACAATTCATAGCTGATATAAGAGGTCACAAGAATCAGATTAATGGTTTCTATTACCACATTCCTAGAGAATCAAATGTTATTGCAGATATTTTGGTTAGGAATGCAAATGCTAAGAAATGGGATTTCTAGTGTTCTAATTTCAGCCATTCTGCTGGCTGTCCTTTACAAGATAAAATGTATATGTTGCTTTGCTGGGCAAAACTTTATAAGATTATTGCATTTAATTGATGGCCCTTATCGGCGTTTAACCTTAGAAAAAAAGACTCCACTTGTCGTATGCTAATTTTTTTTCGTACCATGAATGCTTGGAAAGGCTAGTTCACCCTTCGTTAGTCACCAGGGTATCCATCATATAATTTTTAGAATATGCAAATTCGGAAGTCTCTTAATGGTTTTCAATTCATGTGACATTTCAAAAGTTGTCATCCAGGCTAACTTCGTGCCATTAAATTATGAGCAATTCTTAGTGGAGCAAATAACGTGAGGGCTCAGATGCCCCCCCCCCCCCCCCCCCCCCCACCCCTCTTTCTCATCTTGGTGCGACATGACGTTACAAACCCTCTATTTTCGAGTGCAAGACAATGCCACTATAAAGGGTGCAAACTGGAAACACTTCCGACCTTTTGTCACGCTTGACATCACCTACCATCTTGGAAGGGGCCATGCATGGATGAGGATGAGCCGACGTGCCACAAATTTCCACTAATGAATTTACATCAAGCTCGTGCTAAAGGGTAACGATGACCATTTCCATAATCGTTTGCACAATTTGAGAACATGCAAGATAGAGGGCAATTTGGTAAGCCCACGTTATATGAAGTTGAAATGCGAAAGTGGTTCATCATCACAAGTCTAAAAAACACATCATCGAAAAAAAAACATCGCAAAAAAAAAACACATGAACTGAATGTAAAATGTTATGAAGCGTGCGCTTGGATGCCAAAGTTTGTAAAACCGGAGTTAGTGAACAAAGGGAATTGGTGTGGCGCAACTGAGGTAAGCATCACTCCTATCCTACTCACTCTTGATATCTCTAAACATGCATTTCCCTTAGTCGATCGATGTGGTATATATGTTGCCTACCCCTATTTCTATCATACGGAGTAGATCTTATGATGGCCATAGTGGTGAGAAATATGACATAGGGCTCTTAATATATCAAGAAGGGCAAGTATTTGGTGAAACCGGATAAAAGTTGGGAAGCTAAAAAAAACTCCATATAAAAACATAATTAGAGTGTTTTAAAAAAATTCTAAAACATTTCGACATCTACAGTTGATGAAATTGTGTTGCTCCAAAATTGCAACCCCAAACTCGATATCTTTTGCAAGATCCCAAATCTTTCGATGGTCAAGTAGCTCTTTGATGGTATATATAAAAAGATTGGGATTCTCGGTTGTATACTCCTCCGGTTGAAAATTTTTACATTCAGACAAGGAATTTGTATAAAACTAAACTAAATTTCATGTCCTAACGACATTATTTCACAACCGGAGGTAGTATATGACAAGAGTGGTTCTCACAAACCGGGTGATGCATACGGTTACACGATCGAAAAAAACCATAAAAGGCAATGCTAGTTCGGAGTAGATCTCCTACCATTACCATGTCGCTCTGTCAAGACGCTCATAGCCCCGCGGCGGCCGAGACCAGCAGCCGCCGCCGCGGAAGAACCGCGGGAGGAAGCCACAAAGCCGGCTGAACCTCCTCGGTCTGCTCACGTAGCCGCTGTACCTCCTCACCTCGTCCACCAGCCACTCCCGGTCGCCGGCGTCGAGGAGGCAGCAGTCGAGCGCGCGGTCGAGCACGGCGCGCGCGTGGTCGGCGCGGCCGAGGCGCAGCTCCGCCTTGGCGTACCCGGCGTGCACCGCGGCGTCGCGCGGGCACGCCGCCACGGCGAGCTCGGCGACGGCCCGCGCGCGCGCCGCGCCCCCGTTGGCGAGCTCGAACGCGATGTAGCGGCACCAGAAGCCGCCGACGTCGTCGCCGTCGCCGCCGTCGTGGCAGAGCCGGAGCCGGGCGCGCCACTCCTCGAAGAGCGCCCGCGCGGCGGCGGCGTCGCCCGCGTGGTCCGCCTCCATGGCGGTCCACGCCCGGTAGACGGTCGGGCGGTGGACGCCACAGGCCAGCGCGGCGCGGAGGAGGAGGCGCGCCTCCCGCATGTCCCCGTCGCTCCGGAGCATGCCCATCGCCGACTCGCACCACCGCACGGCCCGCCCTCGCGCGGGGTCGGCCGCGTCGAGCAGCGCGTACGCGCGCCGCCGCCGCTCGGCGGCGGCGTTGGGAACGGCCGTCGTCGAGCCGGAGCGGGGGAGGTAGATGCAGACGCGCGGCTTCACTCGCCAGCGCCTTCGTCGCGAGTCCATGTCCGATGCGAACGCGTCTTCGAGTAAGCGTCGGCGTCGTGTTGGTTGGGGGGTGGACTTCTCACTCATGATCTCATCTCCGATGGTCTCGCAGTCAGAAGCTTGAGTGCTGGATCAGGTGCTCTGTTTATTTGCATTGACCAAGCTCATGTTGTACGACAGAATCTTCTCCACATTGTTTACCGTCAGCATTGCAACTTGACTGTGAATTGTCAGAAGGGAACGTTACGAGACGGGTGCAGGAATCATGCCGTACATGTCCTATATTGTACCAAGTCAACGGCTAAAACGAAAGTACACGTGAGTCGTATAGATAAGCTGCATGGTGTAAATGGTACCGGTATATAAAGGAAACTCAAGCTCATCAATTGGAAATTAGGCCCCTCTCGAACTTAGGGAATTTTAAAGGACTTTGTGATATTTTACAGAATCACTTTAACATTTATATGATTCAGGGAGAGAAAAAAAATCTCAAGTTAGAAAAGAGGCCACTATGTATTACTACATCGATCAAGAATAATTTTCCATGTGGCATGGTAAATGTCTTGATCCCCATACGGTCTCTTTGGTATCGATGACAGAGGAAGAATGGCAGGACGATGAGGGGTTCTTGAGAAGGATCCATGAGCTCACTATAGGCAAAGTACCCGACTATCAGCGACTGCCCATGGATAGCATTTGTGGAGCATCAACGAGTCTACCCACGCCGAGCAACTTTACCACATCGTCAAGATACGAGGTGTCCGGTGATGGTGGTGTGCCCAACTACGTACGCCCCTGATGGCGTTACGGTACAATGAAAAAACAATGAGATGAGTGGTGGGACCTAGACATGTAACCTCGACCCTTGAGGTTATATATATTCCTTTCGTACTCCTGAGAGAGAGAGAAATAAAGAAGACAATGATATCTCAATGTTTAATTGGCATGGAAGTTCTTCGTAGTGTCCAATGAGTGAAACCCAACAAACGGAGTATCAAATATGGGGGAAAGAGAGTTCGAGGAGGGTGTTGAACTTTAATCCCAGTCTCTTAATTAGCTTGCTACAAGAATTAGAGGAAATTTAATTTGCCATTCGTTTCATGAGTTTATATGTGAAAAATTGAGTTTGAAGTTATATAATGAACGGTGTAGATTTAATCTTCATCAACTAGTCATTCAACTCTCACTCAATTACCCGTTCCTTGGGAAATAGACATAGCCATTTTCCATCAAATTCCTTTTCACTTTAAACAAATACAAGAATTTTACTCTCCTCCCTTTCTAAAAACCCCCGTTCCCTGTCATCTATTAACCCCAAGTCCCCAACCAAACCCACCCTAGATGAGCACTTATTCTACTCCTCTCCCGAACCCTCTCGGCGCTACAGTTGAGAGGAGGCGAAAAGGGTCCTTTGGTCGCCACCGGCGGAAGCGGCCGTCTCCGTCGCCTCCGACGGCCCTCGGGCCTTCGGGAGGGGCGGAGGCAGCTGTTCTTCTGCCGGCTGGTGGAGGTAGTCCTAGTCTAGGGGTTAGTAGATCTAGGGTTAGGGTCCGGTGGCCGTCGGCGAGGCGCTGGCGACGATGGTTCATCCGGTTTTGTCCTCTCGAGTTCCGCCGCGTCCTGCCGGCGTCCCGCTCCGTCCGCCGGCGGTGAGCTCGTGGAGGTGGGGCTCCCGATGCGGAGCTCTTGTACAGGAGCCCATGGCGCGGTCGTCGCCAGCCTCGGCGAGGTGGGATGGTGGCCGGCCGTTTCGCGCTCAAGGAACAGAGGAGGTTGTGGGGTTTGGCGGCAAGAGGGAGGATGGTTCGGACTCGGCTCCCCGCGGTGGACGTCTTCGTCTTCATCGCCGGCGAGTTCTGAGCCATGGCCAAGGTGAGTTTGGGGGCGCTGCCCCGGCCGATTGGGCGTCGGCTCTTGCTCATCTCGCCCGCAGCGGCGAGTGTCTTTTCCGGCTCTTCAAAGCGTTCGCGCGACGGGGCCTTGTGGCTTCGGGGAGCTCGCCTTGGTTCTGGGAAGATGGTGGCCGGTCCTGGCGCTGCGCGGTGGGGTGGCGACGGTGGCGGCGACTGGCTTCGTTGTGCAAAGGTCTCAAGGACCTACTTGTGTTTTCTTTGTTTGTCAAGGGCCTTTGTGCAAATTGGCAAGGACAGCTGTCCTATCCTGTATTGTACCTGTAGGTCTACGGTACTGTGTATGTTTCCTTAGCTTCTAATACAGGTATGGTTTGATCAAAAAAAAAAAAAAAACCCACCCTAGATGATCCAGATGAAACAGACCCCGAAACAGCTCTCTCCCACCCGAACACTTAGCTCGCACCCGGCGGCGGCGCGGGCTGAACCCGGCGAAGGCGGCACGAGCCGGGGCGGTTGCTCCCTGCGGCGGCGGGTGCGGACAGGGGCGAGCGGCAGGTCGAGGGCGCGCCGCGGGTAGAGGCTCGGGGGTCACGTGGTTGCTCGGCTGCTCGGGGTCGCTCCCCCTCGATTTTGACAGTGTGTGAGTAACAATCCTCTCTTTCTCGGACCGGCTTTCTGGTATCTTTCCCAGTCAAATCGGATCAGTGCTCCTCCGTTTTCTTGTTCCCTCTAGCTGTGGACTCGTGTGCTGTTTGCTCCCTGCTTGACCAGTCAGTGCTTGTTTGGATTCTTCTCTTCAGCTTCAGCGCGCAAAGTTGATCCAGCCGAGGTGCGGAGGCGGTATCTTTCTCAAGAAATTTTGTCGGCCCCTGCCCTGCAGCAGAAATGAAGATGTTAGTGCCCCTCTCTCACCAGCCAATGACATTTTTTTTTCTCTCCATGGATTGTTACTCATATGCTATGGTCAGCTGTAAATCATGAACCTGCACATTTGGGTTCATTTTGTGAAGTCGTGAATTCTCTAGTTTATCCGGGTTTAGAAGAAATCTCCTTGAACCATGATCTTTCTGTAGTTTTGCTAGATTTTCTGTATGGAATTCATTGGTAGATGGGTGATAAATTACTTGACGATAAATGGGCACTAAAGTGTTGTGATAAGCATCTCTTAGACATTTAATACTTCACATCTTCTCTAAGCGTTAGTGTGGCATATTGTTGTGAGCTCCAAATGTGTTCTTGCTCAGTTACGTGAAGGGATGAGTGTTGAAGTGTGGATCATGAGTCTTGAATGTCTTTGGGTGCTTATCAGCCTATATCTAAACCAATAAAGAATCAGTTATGAGAAAAATAATTTTGACTTGCCAGATTTTACCCATCTGCATATCAACCGTTGATCTAAATGGAACCCAAATCAAATACCATCAGATCCTGCCGTAAGAAATGCGGACAGTGGGCCCAGCGAGGATCGCGTTACGCCGGTGTCATTTTCAGTTCATTTCGTATGACGCGACGATGACTTTTTTCACCCCACGGTTCATTCTACCCCGCCGAGTTTCCCACCTCCCAGATTTCCCTCCTCTTAGATTGCCTTACATTCCTACGCGATTGATGTTTCTAATTGACTCAGGATCCGTCGGCGAGGTCCGCAAATAGTTGTATTGCTTTCCTTATTCACGCGTGATCGCGCCCGCAGCTGCGATCGGATCTAGAGGAGTTGCTCCCGTGCCCAAGCGGCCACCAGCTCCGCCGACGAGCGCCGCCACCCAGCTCCGGCCTGCCACAGCTACGGCAGCTCCTTCCTCCGCACGACGTGGTCATCTTGGTCACCGTGATGGCGGCTGGTCTCTCTTCCCCCCTCCCATTATCGATTGGAGGCGGAATAGGAGGAGGGTGAGCACGCGGACGAGCACGTATGACGCGACGATGACTTTTTTCACCCCACGGTTCATTCTACCCGCCGCCGAGTTTCCCACCTCCCAGATTTCCCTCCTCTTAGATTGCCTTACATTCCTACGCGATTGATGTTTCTAAATTGATCAGGATCCGTCGGCGAGGTCCGCAAATAGTTGTATTGCTTTCCTTATTCACGCGTGATCGCGCCCGCAGCTGCGATCGGATCTAGAGGAGTTGCTCCCGTGCCCAAGCGGCCAACCAGCTCCGCCGACGAGCGCCGCCACCCAGCTCCGGCTGCCACAGCTACGGCAGCTCCTTCCTCCGCACGACGTGGTCATCTTGGTCACCGTGATGGCGGCTGGTCTCTCTTCCCCCCTCCCCATTATCGATTGGAGGCGGAATAGGAGGAGGGTGAGCACGCGGACGAGCACGTCGAGGAGGAGGTCATCGGGAAGCCACGCCTAGACGGCGGTGGCGTCCTTGCGCCCATCTCGTTTTCCAGGTTTGATTTGATTCAACAAGCTTGCGCCCATCTCATTCTGTCCTGCCCCAATTTGATTTGATTTGATTTGATTATGTTTTATGTTCAGTTTATCTTCTGTCGGCGGAGCAACAAATTGGAGACGGCAGTTTACGATTTCATTTTCTGGACAACAACGTGATCCTCTCTGCTTTAGGGTCATTGACTCCGGGAAGTCTCTGAAGGTAAGCATTGAGGTGCACTTTGTATCTCCGCTATACTCTGCTATAGTTTGGGGACTACATGGTCTCTGATGTTTGTTTACCTGGATGTTCAGTACACTCTGAATCCTTTGAACTCCTTCCTTACTCATTAATTGTTTTTCAGGACGAACAGAAAACTTGAGGATATGGCCCACGATCAAGGTGTGCGCAGAGGACTGTCAAATTCTTCAAAAGTTCCTCTAGGTAACCGCATGAACATTGAAGTTGCAGGTGTTGTTTCTCTTCTGTGCCACGCCATTCTTTTCATGGTTTGTTCTTGTGCACAGTTTGTCTGGAATCTGTAAATATTTTAGTTCAGTATTTTGTTTAGATAGTATATATACTGCAACTAACATACTTGAATTTTCAGTTTTTTTTCCAATTTTTGGGTGAAATAGTCCTCAAAAAAGATGTACCTGGTATTATGATGATTAGTACTGCAAGAAGAATTTGTACTTCAGCTCATGTTGAGTTCCAGTCAATGCTTATGGAAAAGCGCTATGTGAATTCTGAACGCTAGCTTAATAGAGCTGGAAGAACCACAAGCACTGTGGAGTATCAGATTGAGCAGCAGGGGTAGCCACTCTGAAGGTAATTAAATTGGTTCTAAACTCTTTTTAGTTGTCAGTGTGGAGGTGTCGAAATATAATGAGATTTTGATCACTGTGATGTGTTGGAGACTGGTTAAACATTCTTCATTTTTTTCTTCTGTACTATGTGAAAAGGGGGCTTGTGAATTTGGCTTGATTTGTAGGTATGCTCATCCCTGAGAAGGTGGTTTTGTTTTGTTCCTGTGTTACTAGACTGTAGTTGTTAACATATATGGGAGTACTCAATCGCTCCAAATTTGTCTTAAAGATTGCAATGGCGGCTGAGAGCCCACGGCCACAATGGAGGGTGACGGCGGCTGAGAGCGCACGACCATGATGGAGGGCCACGACGGCTGGGCTCACGGCCAAGGAGTAGCCAGTAGTAGGCATCCTCTCATTCCCTGGATCTCCCCGATCGTTTTCCCTCTCGCTGACGAGGCCTATACCATATGTTTTCAAATTTCTACTCAAAAGCTTTTCCGGTTTATTTTCAAAACATTCTGCAAGAAGGTTAAACGTGTTTTCCAGTTTATTTCGCTAACACTATAATTTTCTTTATTATTAGGCTCCATGGCTAATCATATACTTTATCCTCTATCTGGTGAAGTGCTGTTCTACACACTTTATCCACTGTAGCAAATTCATTTTGGTTTTACTCACTTATTTTCTGCTGCTTGAATATAAAAGTTCCTTCTTCGTATTTACTTATCATGTTTGGTTGGCATGATTGTGCATTCTCTCAGTCATCACTTGTGATATTGGTGATGTGTATGCTGCTTCTTTACCTGAAAGATTATATCTCCATTGCTACATCTGGAGCTGCACACAAGTAAGCTGTTCTCTGATCTTTTCATTCTTCATGTGTAGTCTGTGATGCTGCTTTGATCACAATACACCACATTTTGTAGAATTACTAGCCCCTAAATATTTCTTATGATACGTTTGATCTTATAAATATATGCCAGTGACGTGAAAATATGGGATACCCGAAACCTCAAAGTTCCTGTCTCCAACAAAACTCTCAAGAAGGGGCGCAACCTTCCTTAAGCATCACCAGTTCTTGAGAGGTAAATCCTACCGAGTGATGCATATTTATTCTTCTCTCGCATGGGTTTAAAATTTATAGGTATTGTGGGATCTGGCTGTTGTAGGACCCAGGAATATTAGTAGATACCTTTTCTAAACTGTAGCTACCATGGGATTGTAATTCTTTATACAAAATATTGCCTTTTGTATATATCTGATATGGTGTGCATATTGGGGACTGAAAAGTTCAGACCACGGAAGTTTCAAACTAATATGTTTGATAAATAAATGCATGTGCCTATGCATTAGAGTAATATGTGGTTAAATAATTTAGCAGGGTATCTGAAATTCTGTCCTGATGCCATGTGTTGGCTTGTTTTCATTGGGGATTTGGTTTGTACAGAACAATACGAAGTGAAGCGAAGCAACTTGTTGAATATAAAATAGCATGGCTAGCAGCAATGTCGAGCTTGGTAATGCAAAAAGGTGAGTGTGCTCTATATGTGCATATTATTTTCTTATATCAATGCGATGTAATCATGAATGATGGCCCAGGTATATACATAATAGTTTGGGGAAAATACTCCTAACAATAGGTGTGTGGAAACTTTTTTTCCTTTCATGTATAATCATAACCTTTCTCTTTAGGCTTGCATGGTGGATTTTTAATGATTTGTCCATTTATTAGTCCAGTCTCTTTGCTCAATGTAGGTCTCAACTTTGTGGTTAAGGATGTGAGGTTACCAATTATAAAGGAACTGAATTGTGGGCTCCCAAGTCAAATACGGTAGCTGTTGCTTCTACTTATCATGTGTTCAAGCTTTTATGACGTATTGACTTTATGAACAGCTGGTCAATACCTTTGTTTCAATTAGTTTTTCTTCTCTGTGGTGGGAGTTGTATATATAGATAATCCACTTGATGTATCAATTCTCAAAAAATCAGAGGAAATATATTCTTACTGTTTAATTATTAGCTTTATTATAGATATCATTTCAGCCTTTTAAACACGTGCGTGGCGCACGTGCATTGGTACTAGTGGATCAAAATAACCAGCGCCATTACTTTTCTGCAGAGAGAAAGCAAATGCTGGGGTCCTTACAAACTTTGAAGTTCTTGACCTCTTGCGATCAAGAGGAGCCAAAACAGACCCCATGGGATGCTTGGGAGCTGTTGCTGCCTCAGAATGTAAGGTGATTATTTGCTTCTTTGCTGCTCTTTTACCTAAAAATAATGTTTTATCCTCTCTGCTTCTTTTTGTATTGCTTTTAGTTTTGACTAATGGGGCTAACAGTCATTATTGTGTATCAATTAGGTGTACGAGTACCTCTTGAAAACCCCTGCTTGCACCAGACAAGGGAATCAATATATGAATTTGTAAAGAGGAGTGAAGGTTTCCGGCTTGCTGAGGCTGATAAGCTACATGTGATCAACTGGAGGCCATCCTCAGCTGCCGATGCTTATGCGGTAACTGTCATGTTGTATTGCTGACAATGAGCATAATTTGCTGTTTTACTTAGTTGATGCAAACTAAGATATTGCTTAATGCAAAGTGATATGTTGTCTTATATCGTAAGAAGCTACTGTGTGACTATAATACTTGTTTCATGTCTTTTAATACTTCAACTTGTACAGAATTTGGATTTTATCTTAATTTTATCCATGAATTTTCCTAGCAAAAAGGCAGATAAAAGTACTGTCAATGAGTTGTCAGTTCTGCATACACAAAAATGTGCATGTGGGTTCTTTTGTGCTATTGTGTCATGTACTCATATTAGGCAATGTCATGAGGGAATCAAACTGATTGGCCTGTACAGATAAATTGATTGTTTTTACTCTATTAGAATAACCCGTTTGCCGTCTCAAAAAAAAAAAAAGAAAGAAAGAAAGAAGAAGAATAACCCGTTTGCTGATAAGTGCTGAAATTTGCTCTCGTTAATGTTTCCCCCATTGATCTATTTTATTCCATCCTCGACTGCAGATGATAGAAGAATGTGGGAGGCGATTTTCCAGGGATGAGCGAGGAGAAGCATGTGATGAAGATGAACGGATTCAGGAGCTTTTAGATTTGGTGAAGGAGGTTTTGCCGCCACCCCCGCCAAAGGCAGAGGCGATGCAGAGTGAATGTGGTGTAAACTAATGTGTTTGAATCAGATTGTCAGCATTAAATATAAATGCTAAATCATGTCTGTTGATATGCGTACACATGTACTAGTGTAACAGCTCTCTGAAATTTGCTAGAAGACCATCTTGCTTGAAAATTAAGATATCCATGTCAAAAAGCAAGTCTAACAATGTCCTGAAACTCTTGTATTCACGGCTTCTTCAATTGCTATCTTGTGGATTTTCTTTCATTGGTTATTCAGATTATCAACAATTGTCAACACTGCTGCTGCGAATCAACTATCTGGTGACACATTATCAAACATTACTGCCTGAATTTAGCTTAAATCGGAAGATATCATCATGTAACTGGTGACAGATTGTATAGGCTGTTCAAATACCAAACTAAATCCCCCAATTATCCTGCAGTGAATTTCATGAAAATTGATTCAGCGCTTGTAGATTCCTTAGTGAATCAACTTCTGCCCATGCCGTCTTCCATGAACACAATGTACAACGGTCCACTGATATTCTACTATGTACAAATAATCTGTTCCATAACGTGGCACAAGGAACATCAGAGCGACCAAAATACAAAGAAGGAAACGGAAATGGCTTCTCCTCGTTGCAGCTACATTATGTGACTCGGCCAATAGAACGTGAAAGTGACAACAATGAGAAAACCACTTGTATGTTTCACTGACAAATGAGCCTTACATATTACCTGAGCGGCTCACTTGGAGGTTAGATTTTCTTGGGAAGTCTTTGATGCCCGTGCCCTGCCCTGGGAGCCTTCTCCAGCAGCAGTAGCAGCCCGACGTTGTTGCCGCGCTGGCCAATCGGGTACCTGCAAGTCAATGTCATAGGTGAAGAACAAGTGTGTAAATAAATTCAGAGAGAGAGAGATAAGATAAGCAGATGGATGGTCGATATAAAGAAGATGAACTCACTTGACAGGGGATGATTTCTTTCGCCACCAGATGATAGACGTGACCCACTGGAAAGGAATGAAAGCAAATGCTGTAAACTGAAACTTTCAAGAAAGCTATGAAGTATCCTTAAAATATGATAACTTAGAACTTCAATTTCAGATGTTATTTTTCTTTCACACATTGGGGGTCTCCAGATGCAACACAATGGCTAAAGTTGCTACATCATATTCATATTCTGATTGATATTCTCAATTTAAATGTTTCCTGCTAACAGTTAATGAAATGAACAAGAGACATAACGAAATAAATACTTGTTCCAAGGTATTAGCAGTTTTAACTGAACTGAACTTGTTAAGTTACAGAGTCTCATTTATGACGATTTTAGTCAATACGAAGATGTCAGTTAACATTGTTGGGCATAACGTACCAGCATTGACCAAAGCAGTAATCCTTATTAACCAAAAGCATATCATCCAGAGATTCGAATTCAAATTCTAAGAAATTATGCTTATTCAGATCCTGTTCATTCTGCACATTTGCTGCATATATGTATGGTGAAACCTTCAAGCAGTCCTAGGATCAAAGGAGAGATTACCTTGACCACTGCAGCCAGGAACGAGGTCCCACCGTACGGCTGCCTCTTCACCACCGTCCTCTGCATAATCACCGGCGCCTGCCGCGGCGGCCGCACAGTGACGGTCATGGCCGGCTGCGCGTTCCACGCTTTGTAGTAGCTGTGCTGCGCCACGGGCACCGCCGGAACCGGCGGCGCGGGCCTCCTTGCAGAGCTTCTGCGCGATCTCCTTGAGCAGCATGACCTGCGCCTTCTCGGCCCCCATGTTGATGATGGCCTGGCGCATGGACTCCCTGTCCGCCTCCAGCGACTGCAGCCGCGAGCTGAGCCGGCGCACGTCCTCGTCCTCCGCCGGCCACCCGCCGCGGCCCGCAGCAGTCGCTGCCCACCGGCGTGCTGCCGCCGTAGCAGGAGCCCTCGGGCACCGCCAGCGGCGCGCCGCCGCAGTGGATGGCGTCGACGGTGTAGACCCGGTCGCTGGCGCCGCAGTCGACGTCGTCGGGAAGAACTCGCCGCCGTCGCAGAAGTCGAGGCTGCTGTCGTCGGAGTAGGCGCGCGCGTGGCGCGGGAAGGCGGAGCCCGGCGCGACGCGGATGATGGGCGTGGTGGTGGCAGCGGGCCGCCGAGGGCGTGGCGCCGCGCTCGAGGAGGTGGACGCGGTGGGCGAGGCGGTTGAGCTGGTCGCGCGCGTCTGCTGCGCGTCCAGCGCGTCGGCCTCGACGCCGTGGGCGGGGTGGTCGATGCAGCACCGCAGCGCCGGGTAGCAGCCGGCGGACGACGCCGCGGGGGACGGCGACGCGGGCGGGCGCGGCGTGGCGCAGGTCCGCTGCTGCCGCGGGGTGGACGCCCCCGACGGGTGGTGGCGGGGCGTCTGCTGCTGATGGCGGCGGCGCGCAGCAGCGCGGCGTCGCGCTTGGCGAGCGCCTCCTCGAGGCCGCGAGCTCGGCGGCGTCGTGGGACATCTTCTCCTCGGCGTAGCGCCGGAACTGGCGCGCCTCCATCATGGCCTCGGCCTTCTCGCGCTGCAGGCGGAGGATCATGGTCATGGCCTCGCTGGCGGCGCCGGCCGCCGCGCCGCGCTCCCGTCGAGCTCGGCCTGCACGTCCGCCAGCGCCGCCTGCTGCCCGTCAGCGCCTCCCGCACGCCGCGCCTCGTCGCCGATCTCCACCCACCACCGCGGGGGGCGCCTCCGGTGGGGGCCTCCGCTTCAGCGGCGGCCTCGCCAGGGCCGACAACGTCGGCGGCGAGGCGGTCGTGGCCTGGGTGGTGTGGCCGCAGAGGGGGCAGAGCGGAGGAGGGTCACCGCGCGTCGGCCATGGCGTGGGATGGCACGCGAACATCCGCGGCGGGGGAGGGGGCGCACGTGCGCCGCGAGGTATAGAAATGGGGTGGTGGGGCCCAGGGAAGGCGGGCGCGGGAGAGGTTAATTTTTGGATTTCTCCATCGGTTTTTGGACGGTTGGCTCCTGTTTTTAGAAGAAGACAGTTTTTGGTCTTCTTGGCTGGAGGATCTAAAACTGTGTTACTAGGTGATAATGATTTCATGGGTATCATTATTGTAACCGCATCAATAGTAGAATACAGATGATGCCAGTGAAAACCAGATTATAACGCTGATGGGGGAAAAAAAAACCGTACTATACCCGAAGTTTTAGGAGGTTATAAACTTTTTTTTTTTTTGCGAGGGAGAGGTTATAAACTTCAAAGATACACATACATTATCAAAAAAATTTACAGCACAAGAACCTTTAGGCTTTAGCGATCCATCATATCTATAATTTTAAGCTATATATATGTCCAGTAGTTAACGACAGACTTCCTAATTTTAGTTTCACTATCCACACTAATTCAGTACACATCACGCCACAACGGCCGCACTAATGACGCCACTGGTTAACCAAGCTATGAACCTGCCAACTGGCGTCTATTGTCTTCGTTACCAGGCTGTGAAAGTTCTAAACTCAGACGATACTGGTACTTAACAACTTCATAAAAATATAATAAGAACTATATCTAATATTATCGACACAATTTTTGCAACCGTAGGAGGTATGCAGACATGGGGGCACAAATACTGATAACTGAAAGATAGTTACATGAGATGTATTTAGAGAGTAACGATTGCCTTCAAATTTGTACTTGGCACAATTCAATATTTCGGCAATTTAATTGCTGAGTGTCTTCAAATTTGTGCCTGACGGCATTCAAGATTAAGGGCAACTCGACACAGCAAAAGACAATTGGAGAAACTAAACATAATACAACACTCGCAGGAGCGGAAAAAGGCGAGGAACTTAATGGCCACATCCAGATGCTACTATCTACAATGCTGTCACATGATGGCACAGCCGCACCTAAAATCTTTTGCTTTCTTTGCTGCTCTTTTCTCTGTAACCAGCAGATGGAATACATGTTAGTCTGAAAGATCAGAGTGATGTAAACTAGTTACATTTGCAAAATGTAGAACAATTACCAGACTGTTTGCCAGAAGTGGTACTCGGACTACGACATGCATTGTTGTCATCCCAGAGAAGTCACATATTGGGCTTTTACATTCTGACAGGGTCTTGTTGTTCTCCAATATCTTCCCAGCATTAATAAGCTTCAGGTCATTCACAGTCCTTGGACCTTTTTCCTTATCTGTTGTGAGTGAAATTTGCAAATTATATTATCCAGTTGTTAGGAAAAGTAAGAATACTGGAAACAAGTTTAGCAAATAAGATAAAGGTGTTTGGCCCTGCTTTATTAGATATAGAAAAGACAAAAAGTACTGAAGGGAGGTAAGATGTGGTTTGGTGGTCCACTGTATCGCATCACTTGATTATAATCAAGTTCATGAAGAAACCATTGGGTTTCTTATGTATATTGTCCCGGAGAAGCAATGAGAAGAAAAAGGAAAATAATAGTTTTTCTATGCTTTTTGTCAAAACATCTGTGGGAATTTGCCCCGAGATTACAACTAACTACTCAACAGGCTGGTGGTGTGATCCCTTATCCTGACCAATTATTCTGAATGAATCAATGACTTCAAAAAACAATTTCGTCTTTTCCACTACATGCTTACTAATCATGTCGTTATCCCTTCCATCTGTGGATAAGATTAAAATTTTCTTCTGACACTCCACACTTCCTAAACAGCATGTTACTACTTATGCATTTTCACTTCGTTATACAGGGTATTGTATCGTCAAAAAGCCTGCTGGGATATACATAATTCATCAAAATAAGCACATGAGGTTATCTCAGGCATTTAAAAAGGCAGGGTATCTACTATCTAATTGGCATGCAAAGTAGGATATCAACGTGAGTAATGACGAATAGAAGTTTTTGAGCAATGGATATGTTTATCTCACCATAACTGTCAATAACCCAGTTCACAACTGCCACAGGAAACAAAAAAGGCATACTGTACTATTTAACACTATCATAAAATTACATTAAAAGACTTCTGGCCAGTTTTCTGGTAAGGGAAACTAAGTTGCAGATAGCTTCCCCTGAATATAGGATTCAGATCATTTTAGTCAATTTGAACCAGAATACGCTGGTTTAACACCATACTATCGAGTATCGCCTGTTAGAGCTGGCCTACAACAGGCTTACAGATAACTGATCATTTGAAAAATCCTGTTTATATACTAAGGTGTGCAACATGGAGAGGTTAAACATACCTAAATGGATCAATTTCAAGCACTTCTATTATTTAAACACAAAATTATCTTATTAACTTGATATGTTAACATACAGAAATATAAATAAAAATGTACTTACTATTTCCAGAAAACAGCTAGTCATTAGCTTTTTTTACTGCTAAATCATAGTTAGTAGAATAGAATGCATCAGCTTTTTTACTAGGAGAGATATGCTAATCTAATGCTCTTATTTCTGCAGTTGTAGCTTAGGCAAGCCTTAATGGTAATCACTAAATCATGGTTAGTGGAGTAGAATGCACAGCTTTTTTTACTATGCTTGGAAGCTTCACAAAAGTACTTACACATGTTTTGTTTGGCGAATGTGTCCTGCCTTGCATCAGAAAAGAAGACATTTTACCATACAAGGACTGCTTTACGTACATATATGTTATGGACGCTTTTGTGGGCCAACATTACCGGTGCAGAAACAAGGGCAGCAAGGCCAAAACCAATGTGGCACAAGGTTGTGATATGTGTGAGTTTGTGCCGGACATATGTAGTTGGGGAATTATCTTCAGTTTCTGCCGGACGTATGTAGTTGGGGCATTATCAACAATACTTGGTGGTAAAGCATGGCGCCTGTAACACATCTTCCTATTTCCTCATCATGATTATTCCTTCTTAAAGCCTGGTCTAACAGTTAGTCCTTATCAGCTTTGTCGTACCATGTCAGTCTCCTTAGTAGTCTCAAGCGCTTCTAATTATTGAGCCAAGAAGTACTAACTTCTCAACAGGCTATAACTAATGTTTCTTATGAAAAAGTGAGAGCACTTGAACAGAGTTGCCAGCAATCAAATTAATCAACACTATCCACCTACTCGGTTGACAATACGGCAACATCCCTTATCCAAATGTGACATTTTGTCAAAATGGGTAAACCTGCTAAGAAGGGCATAAAGTCCATAAGACCTCATTTTTGTGCCCTTATCGAGTGCTCTGCAATTTTCACATCACCCTAAATTCACTATAAGTTCTTCATATGAAATCCGCAGCATTTAAAAATTTTACATCTTTTGGCGTGCCCTTTCGAGTGCTGCAATTCAATTCACCCTTAATTTTAACATTCTTAATGCAAGTTCTTTATATGAACCCCAGCAGCATTTAAAACATCCAAACAAAAGCAGGTAGACACCGTATTATTCCTTTTGGCATATATAGTGCCTAAGGTGCTAGAGAAGAAGGTTGAACTGAGACTGAGAGACAGAGAGAGACAAGAAGAGATGTTCAAACTTAGGATTTACATTCAAACAAAGCAGGTCCAACCTTATTATTCCTTTTGGCATATCTAATGCCAAAGGTGGAGAGAAGAAGGTTGAACCGAGATACAGAGATACAAGAAGATATGTGCAAACTTATACAGAGAGCTTATTATCAAAAAGGTAATAAATACTTAAAGCAGATGCAGCATGAGCTTAACATAAAGCACCGGTACTTCCTCCACTGCCCTACGCAAGTATAGGCACATACTTCCACTCATAGGAATTCCTGTCCTTACAGTTTCCATGAACCGCATCTACTTCCTTATTGCCTTTTAGCTCTAACCGTTCTTATCACAGCTTTTCAACATTAACGTGGATCAATCATATCTTCTGTAAAACATCTATGCATTTACCGTAAAATAGAAATATGGATATAAAAATTTCAGCAACTATGACACGAGCCAATCTGATTGGCAGCAACCTTAACAGACTTTTTGAGGCGAGCAACCTCTCAACATACTGTATCGATAAAAAAAAAAGCACACTGTTGGGTTAATTAACACGTTAATCCATTATGTCTAGACACCCGCCTCAATTATTGACCCTCGGAACTGAACGATTGGCCTATGACGGCGACACCACAGTGCTGTACACCTCAAATTCCAAACCAAATGGTGGTCGTCCAGGGGCAGAATCTGCCCAAGAAAGCGACCGGGCGTCCAACACCATCACACAGCTCCGGCCACTCGCTGTTGCTAAGATCAAATCTTTTTAACCGCGCTACGGACCAAATGATGAGCAAACGTGAGAAGGGCGTTTGGGGGAAC